>PNEQ01063348.1:0-21467 GCA_003012365.1 Medauroidea extradentata
ACAGCAAAACTAATTATGTTATTCACTACGTTAATTTGAAACAGGCAATTAGTCATGGGTTGGTGCTGAAGAAGGTGCATCGAGTACTGCAATTCAACCAAATGTCATGGCTGAAACCTTACATAGATTTGAATACGGAGAAATGCAAGATGGCTGCAAATGAATTTGAAAAGGACTTTTTTAAGTTGATGAACAACGCCATGTTCGGAAAATTGATGGAGAACAAGAGAAAGCAGCAACGAATGGAACTTGTATGTGTTGAGAAACATGCCAAGAAACTTATCTCCAAACCAACGTTCAAGTGTCGAACCATCTACGACGAAACTCTTTCTCTCATCAAGATGGAACATAAAAACATTTTGTTTGATAAACCAATTTATGTGGGATTTGCAGTACTCGATCTCTCGAAAACATTGATGTACCGGTTTCATTATGATGTGATGAAA
This sequence comes from Medauroidea extradentata, assembly GCA_003012365.1. Classification (NCBI taxonomy): domain Eukaryota; kingdom Metazoa; phylum Arthropoda; class Insecta; order Phasmatodea; family Phasmatidae; genus Medauroidea; species Medauroidea extradentata. Next base: position 447 of record PNEQ01063348.1, read on the forward strand.
CCGAGGTATGCCGGTAAGCTGGAGCTGGCATACATAGACACAGATTCCTTTATATACCAGATTGAAACCAACGTTTTCTACCAAGATCTGCTCTCAGACCCAGCATTCACATCCGAAATTTTACATGAGCGGATATGCACCCACCCATCCTTTCTATTCACCTGCCAACAAAGAAAGTGATTGGCAAGTTCAAGGTTGAGTGTGGTGGAGACGACATGTCCGAGTTTGTTGGGCTGAGAGCCAAACTGTATACGTACAAGTGTTTCAGCAAAGAAATTAAGGGGGCCAAAGGAATCCAAAAATGTTTAGTTAAAAACACAAAATCTTTCGAGGACTATAAGTGTATACTGATGGAACAGCAAGTGATACGAGTAACTGTCAACAACATCAGATCATACCATCATGAAATATATACGCAATGCACCAATAAACTGGCACTCACATGGATGGATGACAAGCGACAGATTTGTGAAGATGGTCTTCACACCGTACCATATGGTTATAAAGTCGGCTAAGAATCTTCATCCTTTGCTGAAGATGCGTGTTTATTTTTATTTTACTAGTTAGTAGTTTACATGTTTTTCAGCACTACGTCAAGATTTTTCATTGCTATGAGCTTCAACACCATCATCAATGAACTTCAACACTGAGATGATGGCTAGAAGATGTAAGGCTCTCGTGCGCAGTGCCCAATGATCTAGGCGATCATTCTAGGGAAGTCAGTTTCGGCTGCTTGCTGGGTGGTAAGAGGTGAGGGTACGCTAAGATTGCGAGAGTTATGGCATCGTGAAAGAAAATTACTTCATCGCCTAGAACAGACATCCACTATTTTGCATTTATGATTTCATGCATCGGAGTTGGTGAATGTGAAATTGTTATTAATATAATTCACACTGCAATTATTGCCGGTAGTATCGTACTCACATTTCATTCTATTACTTTATTTCTTCTCTTTTCCTGTATCTATCCATCTTTTCTCTTCTTCATTTGCTGTCATCTTTCTGTGCGTTCCATGTCTGCTTTGATGTTAGGGAACCAATTCCAAGAGGGAAGTTTTCCTTTTTCGGCCTCTAAACCGCCTGTACAATATGCTGATAATGCTTGAAAAAGTTTTATCAGCATATTGTATTGCCCAGACCCAAGCCTCGGGGAACTGTCTGCATAGTAATGTGATGATGGTAAGTGTGAGGGAAGGCTCCGACACATGCAAACATACATATTTTTAATTGGTACTGTAATTTATTAGCTGGTAGAATATTACATATGCATACATTCATAAATGACTATGTCCCACAAAAGTAAAATAAACTTGACACATCACACGGCTTTTGGGGTGCCTAAAGGGCATCCAGTGATGACAAACTTTGAACAAGTTTAAACTCGAGGCGATAAGCTGATTGGGGTAAGGCATGCAGTTTCGTCATCATGCCCTCGCGAGGAGCGGGACTGTCCGACGGTGTAATGGCTTAGGTCATTAAGCTCGGCGACGCATGGATCCCTCCCCCTGACTCATGCTCCACTGCTTCCAGGTAGTAGCTAGCATGCAGGTTGAGACTATCCCATTAACTAGCCGACTTGGTGGCACCTGGGTCAACCCTAAGAATTTTGACGTAGATTGTGACCACATGCAGGGAGAAGTAGTGCGGTCTTGGCTGAAGGGGAGAGGATGTGTACAGCGAGGAGCTCTTGTGACTTCAGTCTACGTTAACATGTCGAGCAAAATGTATATGTCGGACAGCGATGACGACTGTGCTCTGGACGAGGTGTATGACGCTGTTGTGGCTGGGTTGTCTGCTTGTCAGGCATCAGCTCCACCACTACAGTCACCATCAATGCAGATTCTCATGCAACAGCAGGATGCTAATGTCTCCAGCAGGGTGGAATCTATTGGTAATTTTGGGCCAGGGAAACGGCCTGCCAACTTCTCTGGGCCTGCTCGGAAGAGACTTTACAAAGATTCGTCTCCAGTGCGACCTGTGATGGCAGTGGCACCTATGGTGCCTGTGGTGGAGGAGTAGGACGACAGTGATGAGGTGGACATTGGCGCCTTCTCCGATGGTGAAGAAGAGAAGGAAGAGGGTGGCGATGTGGGAGAGGAGGTCAGGCGAGAGATCGCTGCGTTGCGGGCCCAGGTTCGGGGTCAGCAGGAGGAGATCCTAGACCTGCGGCTCCAACTGCAAGCCCAGCATGCCATGGCAGAGATCTGCCACACCGCCACAGGTCACTTCTAGGAGGAAGTCCTTGTCCAACTCAGGGCATTGATAGGGCAAGGACCTGCCCAGCTGACTCGAGAATAATAGTGTTTTTTTGTATACTGTATAAATAGTAATTTAATAAATGTTATTTTCTTTAAACTCAACAATGCGTAGTTTGTGAGACATTATTTCGTATGCCTATCATTACTTTTCTTAAAGAGCATCAGAGATAACAGTCCATGTACACGCAATCAATATTTACATTGCATACTATTACAAGGTTTAAAAAAACTGATGAATGTCATGGCTCTGTCTTGGGCTCTCGCAATCTCCATGTACATGCAATCAATATTTACATAGCACACTATTACAATGTTTAAAAAAACTGAAATAATTATGAATGGCATGGCTCTGACTTGGACTCTCGCAATTTGTAGTATCTCAGTGCTTGCCTACCAACCCATGGGCCCGCAGGGGTGACTGACTCTTGAGAGCAGGGGGGAGGGGAGCCAGAGTGGATAGAGCAAGAGAATCTCACAGGGGTGGGGACCAGATTGAATGACAGAGCATGAGTATAAAATTCTAGAATACGGGAAGGGGTTGGGGAGCCAGAGCAGGGGGATTGGTCTAGAGAGCCATGGAATGACAGAGCATGAGTAGAACGACAAATGGATGGGTGTTGGTCTGGGGAGTCAACAGGCCATGACGATTCTTCAGGAGCAGGGGTGATGGTCTGGGGACCAGATGGAATGACAGAGCAATAGTATAAAATTCTAGAATACGATAAGGGGGTGTTGGTCTGGGGAGCCATGGAATGACAGAGCATGAGTAGAACAACAAATGGATAGGTGTTGGTCTGAGGAGTCAACAGGCCATGGTCGATTCTTCGGGAGCAGGGGTGTTGGTCTGGGGACCAGATGGAATGACAGAGCAAGAGTATAAAATTCTAGAATACGAGAAGGGGGTGTTGGTCTGGGGAGCCATAGAATGACAGAGCATGAGTAGAACGACAAATGGAAGGGTGTTGGTCTGAGGAGTCAACAGGCCATGGTCGATGAGGACAGACTGGGGGTGGAGCTGGAATGACAGAGCATGAGAAAATTACAGGCCATGGACGATTTCACATAAGGATATAGACAGAGTGGGGGTTTTATCTGTGGAGCTGGAATGACAGAGCAGAAGGAGGGGGAGCCAGAGCAGGGGGATTGGAATGGGGATCCATGGAATGACAGAGTAGAAAATTCTAGTAAATTAAGTGATGTCATCAAAGGCAGGAGACACAATCCAATATGGCGACCGGAAGTGATTCAATACAAGATGACGGCCGGGTGACATTATTCAAGATGGCAGCCGGGTGACATCATCCAAGATGGCGGTCGGGTGACGTCATCCAAGATGGCAGCCGCGGCTCCCCCGCTCCCCCACCCCACACCCCTGCCCTGGAGCCCCATTTTCCATCTACTATAGTTGATAAATATTAACACTGTCAAACGGCCAATTTATAAACACAAAACTTTAAAATAATTTAATGTTAAACTTAACACAATCAGAAACACGTCTAATGCTTGTGAGTGGTGAAATAATAGTGCAATAAAAACCACTGTTTAGTTCACAAACATATAAAGTACTATTGAATTTAAAGTTAACACTTCGAATTATTTTCGGCGTGTAACTGAAATCGAAGTGTTGGCAAATTTCACGTATTAGTATGATGCGTTCACAAAATGATACCGCATTGTAATTTTTCGCTTAAAGAATGCAGAGTAAACATGACAAAGTACATTCTGTGTGTGACTCTTGGCTTTGTGAAATGGTAGGAAACCAAGCAAAAACTGTGTTTCTCGCATCAATAACATATAAAGACTAGAAGTAGAATAGTGGACAATTTGTGAGGACAGCAAACGATACGAGCAATTGACAACAAGGACTTTTTTAATGTATGGCCTGCTCTCTCTCGCTTTAAATAAAATTCGTTCAACACAAACCAATACAAGTAGTTCTTGAAATATTTATTTCTAAACTTATAAAATACTAACCCTGTCATGATATATGAATTCGTTACAAAATTCTTACACGTGAATAAAAATAACAGAAATAAACAAAATTATCAAACTTTACAAAATCATTAATTTTTTCCCTACGGTAATATACTGTACGCCTTACTGCAAACATTTAACACGTGACTGAATTATATTTAGACTTTAATACTGCAGTTACTTTCCTGGTAATAAAGGAAAGGAAATGATACTGAGATTTTTCACTAGGACTGTAGATTTTATCAGGAGGTTTTCTTCACAATTCACAAAAATTCTATTAAATTACTTGTGTAGGAACCTACACATTGCGTAACCTGGACCAAAGCCTAAAAAAATCACATTTTAGTAAAATTTAGATTCGCTTTAGAGGGCAAGTACTAAATCATCTTAATGACAAGTGACTGGGAATACAAACATATCTCCTACAGCCTCCTTCGTCGATACTGGATAGGTTTAAATAGAAAATTTTTTAATGTGCTCTTTGCTTAGTTGCAGCAAATGTTTTATGAAAGAGCACTGTTTAAAGTATTTTCATTTTACATTTTTCCGTTTCGTTATGTACAATCTTAGTTGTTGTGTATCATTCCCAAGAATAGTATAATATGTTGCAATAATATTTTGTGTTAATTCATCAACAGCCAGAGTCTGTACCGTTTGTTTTACATAGTCTCGACCAGTGTCGTCAGTCTGCTACATTTGAACTGTCCAGATTAGAAGTTATGCCTGAACACTTAAAGTATAGATTTTTCTTTTCTTAGTAGGTGCAACATCAATATTAGCATTGAGTTGTTATTAAAATAAATTATGAATTTCTATTTAAAGATAGTTTACCAAATGCTGTGGCGCATGTAGAGAAATTGTTTTTGCATTGCCTATAGAGTTTGTTATTTTTTCATGTTACAGATCAGGACTAACTTCATTTCTTGCAATGTTTAACCATATATATATATATATATATATATATATATATATATATATATATATATATATATATATATATAAGAAATAATTAACGAATGTATTACAAGCGACCCAAAATAAGTAACAAAAATTTCAATTAATGTAAAGGTATAATCCCTACCAATTTCTGAAATAAAAAACCTTATTTAGAGAGATATATTTATAAAATTTTAATTGTTAATAATCATATGCGAACAGCCAATTACATAGCTGTTATAGTTTACGTAAAAACTTGTGTAGTTAGGATACACGTGGTTTTCGCTAATCGAAAATGGTAAATAACTGTATTAATTTAAACGTGTATAAACAGTTGTTAAAGTTCATTTTTCCAGTATTTCATTCTGTGGCCTAGTCATAAGTTTCTTCTAGATAATTATATCTAAACGTACGTTTGGCTGTGAAATGCGTATCTTATATAATGAGTGTTAGTTTCAAAACATTCGTGACTTTTTCTTGTATTGTTTAGAACTATTGCTACATTGGAAAAAATAAAGTGTTCTATAATTTGCTCTACTTAGAGATATACTAGGATTTGTAGGCCTAGGCTGAGAATGTGGTGCGAAATTACCCACCCCTCCTAGATTCTCCCATGGAAAATTTTTAAAATTAACTCGCGAAACTAGCGTTATAGAGTAGTCTTCTAATTAAAATTCTCTTTTAAAATGTTATTATTTTAATTAATATAAAATATGGATTGCACCACGGAATTTTAAGTAAATCATTAGTTCTTATTTTAATTAAAGATAAGACTATATTATAATTAATATGTTATTTGTTTGTGGTGGAGGTTTTTTCGTGCATGCCTTAGGCCATATCTGGTAAGTGACGTCATAGTTTTACTGGATACAATGGACCCCCGCTCCCTCTAATACTCAGTGTGCCACTGCATATAAGTAATTCTGATACAAATAACACTTGATCATAAAAATTATAATTAGTCCTTCGTAAAATTTCTGTTGAACACTAATTGTGTTCGATACAATCATGTTGAAATATAAAAGTGGCAATTGGGATATGGCCTTGATACGAAGAATATTAAATTGAGTATTCTTTGCTGAATAAACCTATTAATGTACTTTTGTACAAATGAATGATAATTATTTTATATTTTTGCGTATACCTACTAATGTACAAGTAGGTCCAGTGTGTGTCAAGTGACATTTAACATTTAAAAATATTTCTGTGTTAAAGGAGTTTTGCTCAAGAGTGTTTTTAAATTATTATTAAATTTTTAATTATTAAAATTTAAACGACAGGCAATTCCATGTAATGATAAAGGCATTAGGAAAATACAGTTGTATTATAGAACTATTCCGGACAATCATCACTGGTGTTTCAGAAATACTACACAATAATGTATACTTTAACATATTCATGAATATTTCGTATGTAGAAGTTTCCTAAGGATACTTCAAATATTTTGCCCAATGTTTAACGTAACACATATACAAATTTTGTGTTAAAATGGGTGAACTTTGTCAACATTTTTACAGGAAATTTACAGGTTAATTTTTTGTAATAACATTATTTTCACTGAGAATTTTACGTTATATAAAACATTTGACTGTGGATAGAATCACATGGAGAAAAACATACCGTTTGTGTAACATTTAACATTCTAACCACTTAGTATGTCTACGAACAATTTAGAGATTTAGAATTTGGTTTTGATATATTACTCCTATATTATAATGTATATCTTATTGATAAATTACTATATTTTAAACAAAGAGCTTAACTAAGGTTTTTAATGTCTGAGTTAACTTAAAATGCAGTCTTCTCTAAACCAAGCAAGGAAAATTTCGGAAATATTTATTATTTGTGTTTATCGATTTTCACTTTTCTCTTATAGAGAAGATAGCCTACCTCTGTGAAAAAATACAGCGAAAGTAGTATTATTGCCGAAATAAACTATGCCTTTAAAATTAGTAAAACACTATTGTTAAATATAAGAACCCTTGTGTCGCATACTTCGTATGCATGATTCTTATTAATTGTTGTCATAGGCATATCCCAATATGCATTAAATGTACATATTGAAGGGAATAATGTGTGTAAAAATCATTAAAGACTGTACATTAGAATAAGTATCAGATGTTCTTAGTATTAAGCTGTGGCAATCACGGTAATATAAAACAGGCTAGAATTGCAGTACAGAGTTGGTTCAAGTTTTGTTGTACTCTGTATAAATAGTATTATGTGATAGGGATGATAGTAGGATGATTAGGGAGAGTTAATGTATATTTTATATGTTGGACTGGGGAGATGATGAGATGAGAGCCAGGGTAGTCGCCCACACATCTGTAAGTACTCTGGGCTGTGTAGCCGTCGACAGTGACGAAGTGCCGGTCGACCCCTCCTGCCGCCTGCCCGAGGCCACCATGGGGTGGGGCGAAGAGAGCTAATCAACGGCCAACTCTCACAACCATTTAATTTAAATTTTAAGTATTTGTATATGTTTTGCAATAAGTATAGTTAATTGTAATAAAGAATGATGTCAAAATTATATAAATGTAAGCTGTGATTTATGGAAATAAAATCACCACGAAAGATGGTCGTAATCGCCCGAATTCGGAGAAATACCAGAAGGCTGGGGATTTGAAACAAAGCTCCTGATTGGCTGGGGGGAGCCGCGTCTGAAATCGTCGCTTGGCGTGCGTGCCGGCAGCGGTGCCGAGAGAGAGACGAGTCTAGGACTTAGCCGCGGACGGATGCGTGTGTTCGTGTCCCGCGGGTCTGTGTCTCGGTAGGCCACCAGGGGTGCGTAACCAAGAGCCTTATATACACGTTTGATAACATTTAATTGTCGGGCAAAGGTTATTAGACGTGCGCCAATTTAATCGCAATTCGCAGGCCAAGAACCTGACTCAGTGGCCTATTGAGTGCGGTGGGAGTTACAGATTGGCTTACCCAACTTAGGGGCCTGATCTTATACACTCCCTGAGATATAACTCGAACATTTCGCAACGCGAGAAGTGCGGCGAAATAAGAGACTGCGACGGAGACCGTTCGGCAAAATCGAGAGAGCGGAAACGTGGCGGAAGGTTCCAACTTTCGTAAACATATGGCGAGAGACTGACCCAAGGACAGAGTTGCGGGTGAGCACACACCACTGAGGCACTGCGGCTTTGGCGGCGAGGGTACCGGCTGTTGGACCGACATCTGGACGGAGCAGCGACGGAACCACGACGCAGGTCTTTGGTGGCGAGGGTACCAACGTCGGACGGCGAAGGAGCGGTCCCAGAGAAGACATCACCGTCTCACGACGACCCGACAACAGATGGGGCGGCGCAGAGCATCGAACCCAGGTGCTGATTGAACTGTCCAGGTGGTGAGTGGTCACTTCAAAATACCTTTCAGCAGTCAGGCGACGTGATCCAGGAGGGAGTGGCGAGTGACATCAGCAAGTGAAAGTGTTAGCTGTTGTGCATGCTACCCCTAGGTTATGCTCACTAGGTACCGCTCGGCGAAACTCCGAGACACCGACAGGCTGTCCCCAGAGAAACGAGTGCAGATAGGAGTAAGTACTATAATGGAGTGTACAGGTGCAATAATTCCTAACGAAGTAGAGCTCGGTGAAAGGCCAGAGATGGAGGGGATAGACGGTGTTTCTACAGACCCAGGTTCGAGCCAAGGTCTAAGTAGGGTGACGCCCGTGTCGCTGCAGGACAGTTCTGCGTCGGGAGCCGGCAGTGAGGTAGAAACGCAGGGTCCTGAAGAGGTAGGTCTACATGAGCTGTTAGGAAATATGATGGCAGTAATAAAAAATAAATCACAGGGCTTGCAAAGTCAGATGCAGCAGATGGGGAACGAAATAGGGGAAAAGATAAATGCAGTGGATGAGCGATTTCGCACTTTCGAGGCCCGGGTGGCACGTCAGTTCGCGGAGCACGCCACAGAGTTAGAGGCAAAAATCGATAGTCGTTTGGAGGAGGTTAAGTCGCACTGGCAGGTGGAAACTGACAGACAGAACGAGGCTAATATGCAGGCCAGAGGAGCAATTTGCGAGAGGATAAACGCAGTCGCGGAGTTGTGCGAAACTCACTTTCAGGTTGTGAAGTCCGATGTTCAGGTCATACAGACGCGCGTCGAAGGCAACCCTAGCGACGTGAGTCGTATTGAAAATACCGTGCTCTCGTTACAACCAAAGGTAGGTGACGTAGAGACAGAGCACAATAACTTGGCGCGAAATATCGCACAAGGCACGTCTATCGGAGGAACACTGACAGTTACGCCGCCTAATGTGAGCCGATTAGTCCCTGTTTTTACTGGACAGCTAGATGGTGCGAGGCCGGTCTGCTTTATCAAACGCATGGACAAATATGTGAGGAATTTTTCATGTAGTGAGATTCTGCGAGTGGAGTTATTTCTGAGTCGGTTGGCAGGGCCTGCGGACAACTGGGCACAGTGTGTGTTGGAAAGTTGGGGAACTTACGACGAATGTAGGGCAGCATTCATGCATCGCTTCTGGTCTCCGATTGTCCAGGATAAATTAGTAAACCACATTTATCAGGGTCGATATGGCCAGGACAGCGAAGTGACTATGTCCGATTATCTAAGGGAGATAATTGACGAGAATCTATACCTGGACCAATCGTTCTCTCCGTCCCGTCTAGTCTACCAATTGGCGAAGCACCTACCACGGTATGTCAGAGAGGCGATAATTACCGCCGAGGTAGAGGACACCGACGCACTAATTAGGCTGGTAGAGCTGTTTGAGATGCAGGCGGACCGAACTCAGCTGGACGGGTTTCAAGGCCAAGCAGGGGAAGAGAGATGTCACTGGAAGCGAGAAAGCCAGGAACACGGAAAAAGCAGGTGCAGAGGATGGAAGGAGAGAAGGGATAGATGAGGAGAAAATGACCGAGGAAGTGGGTCTGCGTGCCGGCAGTCCCCATTGACGTGCACAGCGTGAGTGAGACAAACGAAAGTATTGAATGACCTGGTAGGGACAGAGACGCATGCTAGAAGCAATGGGATCGTTGACTGGGGGCTCGAGAATCAAGTATACACAGTGGCCAAGGTAAACGAACAGTTTGCTCTGTCGGGAAACGGACAGAGCCTAGCTGAGGGAGTCCAGCGCAGTTAAGGGCTCGGAAGGAAGGGATGGAGTATCAGGCATACAGATGCGAAATACACATTTGCCACTTGACGAAGCAATAAACGAAGCTTTATGGGATTCGCCCAATCCGACTGGCGGAGTAGGCGCAGAAAAATCACCTGTTGTGAACGTGACTAATTGCAGGCGCGAGTTTACAGCCATTATTGACACTGGGAGCGAGGTTTCTTTGATGCGAGAGTCTGTGTTGCGGCAGTTGCAGAGCGAAGGGGGAAGCAAGGAGATTGTGATGTTACCGGTCTTAGGCATCGCAATAGTAGGCGTAAATGGTAACAAAATGAAAGCCATTAGCCAGCAGGTCGTAGTCGATGTCGGCATAGGCAAGGTAAACACTCCCCTTAATTTTCTCGTTGCGAGAGACGTGAAACCAGAGGTGTTGATTGGCATGGACACCCTGTTGCGGATAGAGGCGCGCATTAATTGCAGGAAGAAGATGTTAGGTTTCTCTGTAAATGGGCAAGAATATGAGGTGCCGACAGGCGGTAACCCGGAGTGCCCACATGAGAATAAACTAGCAGTACTGCGTGTTTCTGCGATCGAAGCGCCACCAGAGCACATAGAGGCGACGGCACTGTGCACCGCGCTATCAGGGTCGAAAGCGTACCACTATCGAAAATTTTCGCTAGATAAATCACAGCGGGACGAGCTTGAAACGATCTTATTGTCACATACAGGCGTGTTTTCGATGGAGCCCAGGAAAATAAAAACATTCGTCAGCCAGTTTAAGGTGAAGGCCCACAAGCCATATGCTGCGCACGTATACCCTGTGCCACATAAACTGAGACCGGCAGTAGAACAGGAGCTTGCTCGGCTGCTAGATAGGGGCATTATTGAGTGGAGCACATTCCCGTACCTTAATCCGCTCGTAGTGGTGCCAAAGAAACAGGGCTCTGTGCGAATCTGCTTAGATGCAAGACTGATCAGCACACTGATTGTGCCTGAGCGAGAAACGCCGCCGGTGTGCAGAGCCGAGGAACGTATAATATCGACAAGGAGAGGAGATATGTTTTCAAGGCACAAGCAGTGCAGTAGGCTTTGTGAAGCATCCTGTAGGAGGACGTTGTAAATAGGACGGGGAAAGAGCTGTTGTATTTTTTTTTGTGTATTTTGTTGTCGCCAGTAGTTTGTGAAAGGGGATAGTCGACCTTGGCCTTACCCGAACTGTAGGAGCCGGGCTAAGAACAAGTTCAAGGGTGTTTTCTTTGCTCCTTCCAAAGTTGTCTGAGATTTTTTCGTAAACTCCGACATGCACAGTTTCGACCCAGAATTCGCCCAGTGGTACCTAGGGGGCACTGACAACTATAATGCAAATGGGTTAGCACATAGGAAGTGCCTAGTGAGTGCTGCGGAAAGGCCAATTAAATGCAGTGTCATATGATGGAAATAGTGCCGAAGGGTAGCAATTGTATGAAAAAAGGCAAACTTAGATCTTAAGAACTTGGCGGTTATAGCTTCACCTATCATCTACAGCTGACAGGGAAACCTAGAGGGTTATGTCATAGGCATAGCCCGATACACATTAAATGTACATATTGAAGGGATAATTTGTGTGAAAATCATTAAAGACTGTCCATTAGAATAAGTATCAGATGTTCTTAGTATTAAGCGGTGGCAATCACGGTAATATAAAACAGGCTAGAATTGCAGTACAGAGTTGGTTCAAGTTTTGTTGTACTCTGTGTAAATAGTATTATGTGATAGGGATGATAGTAGGATGATTAGGGAGAGTTAATTAATTTATTTTATGTTGGACTGGGGAGATGATAAGATGAGAGCCAGGGTAGTCGCCCACACATCTGTAAGTACTCTGGGCTGTGTAGCCATCGACAGTGACGAAGTGCCGGTCGACCCCTCCTGCCGCCTGCCCGAGGCCACCATGGGGTGGGGGCGAGGAGAGCTAACCAACAGCCAACTCTCCCAACCGTTTAATTTAAATTTTAAGTATTTGTATATGTTTTGCAATAAGTATAGTTAATTGTAATAAAGAATGATGTCAAAATTATATAAATGTAAGCTGTGATTTATGGAAATAAAATCACCACGAAAGATGGTCGTAATCGCCCGAATTCGGAGAAATACCGGAAGGCCGGGGATTTGAAACAAAGCTCCTGATTGGCTGGGGGGAGCCGCGCCTCAAATCGTCGCTTGGCGTGCACGCTGCCAGCGGTGCCAAGAGAGAGACGAGTCTAGGACATAGCCCCGGACGGATGTGTGTGATCGTGTCCCGTGGGTCCACGTCTCGGTAGGCCACCAGGGGTGCGTTACCAAGAGCCTTATATATGCATTTGATTACATTTAATTGTCGTGCAAAGGCGATTAGACGTCCGCCGATTTAATCGCAATTCGTAGGCCAAGAAGCTGACTCAGTGGCCTGAGTACGGTGCGGGAGGTCGTTGTGCGATTCCTGCCGCGAATAAGGGCGTGTTTCGACCGCGAGTGGAGTTACATTGTTATATAGCCTACTCCAAAGTAAGTTTGATTTAAATGTTTTGCTATCGAGGAAAAATATTTGGGAACTACACAACAACAAAAATGTAAAACCACGATCACTTATTTACGTATATCTTGACTACGTGTTTTTAGTGTTTACTAATTTCTTCGTCATTTTACAGTATCCAGCGAGGTATTTGTCACTTCTGGACATTTCTGTTGTTTTCAGAAATGTTTCTCAGGTACATATATTTAAGATCATTTGTTGCTGGAAATAGACAGAATATCTCCCTACCCGTTGTCAGTAATTTAAGTCCATAAACTTGTTCTTTTTTTCTAATTGATCATGCAAATTTATTACACATTTTAACTACTCGAATAACTTGGCACAATGTTCTCCGTTTAGTATTTTTTGAATCACTAGGTCCAGTGAACAATTGCTTTAATAAGAAGGAATGAAATTCTATCGAAAGTTTTTGTGGAAAACTGTTTTATTGTATATATGTAATAGTACCTGGCCGTGTCTGTTGCTGTTACCAGGAAGTTTTTCGTGAGGCAAGTTCTAAACTCAGGTTTGGTGTTAAAATTTAACATACGAATATTATTTTAAACTGTATAATTATCATTAGCTATAAAAATTGTACAAACTGAACTGTAATTTACTATTTCGTGATGCACGCACTGTTGTGCATGTGTGTATAACAGTTTACAGATTGTATATTTCTACAAGTGAATACTTGAATCAGTGTGTTTTATTTTGTGAGTAAAGTAAAATACTTTAACATATATGAAATTTGTCACACTTATAGGTACGTTAAATGTACTGAAGAAAATTTGTAAAAGAGAGTTTGCTCTACCTCAAACGTTTTATATTTTAACCAAAAATTATTTTGTAAACTGTAAATCATTTCGAGCTTTTTATCAATTCGTGTCATCTTTAATTATTTTATATGATTCAAGCTACTATGTTACAAGAGACCACGTGCTGCTACCTCTACCAGCATCATGAATGCCTGGTACCCCTCTCGGTTCCTTGAGTCACGAGTTTTAAGTGTTGATAGTTAGTTGTTCGTCTGAACGTCAGGAACAAGACATTACTGTGTTACCTCTCATGCAACCATGAGCGCATAATACAATGTTTCAGAATTTCTCGTATTTCTGTGTCAATTTATTAAATTTTTCTTTCTTTTTATGGTCAAATAATTTTTTTAACTAAGTGTCCATGTCCAAGTTGCCATAGTTACCGAGAATGTTCTGGCCAATAGGAGCAAAAGACAATAAATAATGGACGGTCTGCGAACACCCTCACAGGTATAGTGGGGGTAAAAGGAGTGTAGGGGTAGTTGGTGGTAAAACTGACGAAGTAAGTAAACTGTCCATTACCCATCCCTTGTCCTGCCTGGACAATGGAATGTGCCTGGGGGTGGCAAGTTGTTAGTGGTCGTCCGGTTGGTCAGGGATGTGCAGCTCCCCACTGTGCTGTCTTGCACCGACAGGCTGTCAGGGACGCATTTATTCTGCATACGGCAGTGGTGCGCCGCCACAATAATATTATGGTTTTTTTACGAGAAGCTTGGCAGTTACTCTGCTACGTGGTCCATTGAAAGGGAAGGAATTATTCTTGTCCATTGAAGGCAGCTGCATAATAATAACAAGTGAAAATAAGGCAGAGGTATCAAGAGTTGGCATGTGACCATGAAGAGGCTGACAATGCATTGATTCTGCATGCTGTTGTCCTGAGCAAGAACAACTTCAGTCGCATTGTAGTCAATGTACACGATACAGATGTACTGATTTTGTTGCTGTCGTGTTGCACCAAAATCGAACCGCAGCTTTTCATTAGAATGGGTCATGAGAAAAACAAGGACTCGTGAAAATGTCTTACATTTATGAACACACTTCAAAGGAGCTCCCGGAAATATCACCACAGTTTTTTTTTTCTGTTTGGTTGGGTTTTCATGAATTTACTGGCTGTGGCACTGTATCTTTATTTTATAGAAAAGGGAAATAAGAACTTCTTAAAATCTTCAAGCGTAATTCTTTGTATGTGTCTGCTTTCAAAGAATTGGGAAAGTTTTGGACGGTAAGCGAAAGCACATTTTGCATTCTAGAAGCTTTTCTGTGTGAAATGTATGGAAAACAGTTAACAGAGGTAAACACTTTACGGTATCAACTATAAGCTACAAAGTTATCATTCTGTCCAATATGTATTGAACCAGAGCTTCTCCTGCTTTGTCAATCAACTTTTCGACTGCATGTTCAGAGAGAAAACTACCAGGCTGGAGATTGTCGAAGAGCGATGGACCAGAAAATCTGTGTCCCTTCGTCCGAAGGATCCGGGGGGTGGAAAAAGATGATGATGGTTCTGCTGGCATAAAATGGCTGCAGCCACGACCCGCACCAGAAGAAGTACTTGAGTTTGTTAATTATACGTGTAATTGCTGTTAAAAGGACATCTGCTTGTGTTCACAATCAAATCGAAAATGTACAGAACGGATCCCTCAATTGAATTTCGATGAGAACATCCACATTACGTGCATATAAAAAGAAATCGATGTGTGTTAAAGTTTTAAATTTGAAGTCGATTTAAAGTAAATAGCTACTTAAAGTTCGCGCTTTTAAAACGCCTGCGGAAACATGCAGTGAGGTCACAAGCCATAGTATACACAGAACCTTGGCAAGCTAGCTGACTGCTGTCGCACTCTGGCGGAATGCCAGACTACGCTTGATTAAAAAAAAAAATTTCTAAGTCTGTTACGGTGGTTCGATGATTATATGTATGTAGTCAATCATAAAATGTAACATATGTTATATTTCAAAGGTATTCGATTTGGAGGTTTTATAAAAGTTTTGTATTACGCACATTGTTATATCGCACAATAACAGAGCAATATCCGAGCACAGTAATATGCAATAATACATTAAATAAACCTGTTTACTGGCGCAAACCATTTCTCTATTAAATTACTTAATACCCATACATTTACTTTACAACAGAACCACAACAATTGTCGGCCACGATGGTGCAATGGTTACTCTATGGGCTGATATTGGAAAACTTAAGTGAGTTCAATAATTTTTCGGGTTAGTGTAACATTGTTTCTCAGATTTTGCATGAAACCGTCGATTCTATATCCAAATTTAATATCTTGTTTAAACCATAGTATTTTGTATTTCATTACGGATGTTAGGTTCATGTGCATTACATAAATTTATACAGCAAAGAACACTTCTGGGCTATTACGAGGTTTTGGTTTAGCGTAACACAAAATAATTGTTATTTGTGTTGTATATCAGCTTAGCATAAGCCTACTGCAGTACTATTTACCACTAATGATGTGTTCATTACGTAATATGTAAATTAACAAGTGATTTAACATGCACAAAATAAACACATTTAACCTAAATGCAAGCTTAACCATATATTAACTGTTATTTAAATGTAGGTACACTATCCTACTAGATCACATAAAAAAGTCACTTTCGCGATTCGCATTCAGTTTAAATCGCTGTTTTTTCCGCGCAATTATGCAATTTCAGACATCGTATTAATATGGTTGCGAAAATGGAAAATAGATGGTTAAAAAAAAATTAATAAAACATATTTGTATCAGACTCTTGTAAAATTATCTAATAGTATTATTTTAAAAATGCATGAAGTATGTGGGTTTTGAACCCGGATCCTTAAAAATAGTAGCTAACTACCATAACCATAACTTTATCCGCTGAGTGCCAGGCTAGCTTAAGGTACTATTTCGGTGGGACTGCCGACCATGGCGGTTGGCAGTAACCGCTGAGATATTTCGCTCAAACTGCCCACCGCTACTGTCAGCTCTGAAATTGTATAGTAGGAATGCCAATTGAGACATGGATACAGAGATGTTTGCAGTGTTTATGATTTAGGGGGAAGAGGAAGAAGCTGAAATGATGGGCCTATTGGTGAGAAGAGTGACAGATGAACTGTACAAATGTAGGAAAAGTGAGGGACATTTTATAAAACATGATACAAACCCATTTTGTTAATGACAAAGATATGTTTAGAAATTTCTTCGTACTTAACACACAACAGTTTGAATTTGATCTTAGTTTAGTTGGTTAAGATATGTCAAGAAGACCTGCAAATGCAGTGCAGGAGCCGATTAGTGCGAAGGAAAAATTAGCAATTACATTCAGGTAAGTACATTTATTAGGTAGAAGCATGTGAATTAGTTGAAAATATATGCCAGTGACAAGAAATGTTTTCAGTTGAAACAAGCACAGACAATAAAAAATTATGGGTTTCGCCTCTTTAACAATGCATGCGCACATGAAACGTTATAATCAATCTTTATCGAAAGCTAATTTGCATAACGTCAGCACATACTGTAGTTGTATTATCATTGCATGTATCAAGATTCTGAGAAAGATGAGCGGACACATATGCAGCAGATGTGCTTGGAGCTGTGTTAACGTAGGGAAGAGTGGATATTTTCACAGATGGTACTACCCTTGTCTTGTAACTAGCCTGTGCTTCGAGTTGTGTAACACTACTTAAAATGTCAATTTTTGCTTGGGAAATAAGATGTCTTGGTAGTTTTTTCACTGACAATGCAACAATTTTCATGAAGCAATCTACGTCATCTTCTTCTTGTTTTTTAGTCGCTATGTGTTCAAATAATGCTATACACCTCTTACACATTTCCTCAATGCCATGTATGCGAGATATTTTTGATGACACCAATCTACCTATTTTAGAGGACTGGAGACTGGATGTATCACTTGCAGGAGTAAGTGGAATCTGGCTGCTAGATTCATCTGTAGCATCTTCGAATACGTCCAAGGCTGATCCAAACGAAGAACTGTGTACTGGTGGTGTAACTTCCCCAAACTTTACCAACCAACCTAGGAGGTCCAGGAAGGGTAAACCAATAAGGTAAACCGATCAAGACAGCTCCTAGGCCAGCCAAGCAATGAAAGGGGAAAACAGTACTAACGTGGACACAAGTTGTTGATCGGTGCTCCTTATTATAGATCTGAGAAAGGGCCGAGCCTCCTTTCCCCAACACTTCACATTAAAGATAATTAATTTAATATACCATACAAAAAATTAATTTAATTTTAAATTTGGAGCATGAGAGCCTCTGCATATTAAACTTTATGAAATGAGTTAGGTCTAGTAAATAAAATTATGATAATTCAGAAAAAAAAATTTTTTTACCGTGATCAGTAGATTTGATAACAATAAATTCTTTGCACAATGAGTATTTGGTGTATGTAAATTAACCAATATGGTACATTAACAAATCAAGAAAAGCATGTTAGGCTTAATAATATCATAATAAAGTTAAACAAGGGGATCACCAACACAAAAATTAATTAACCTACATTTTATTATTACCTATTTTAACAAATTTTAAATTTTCGTTGTTCAATTAATTTTGCAGAGGTTGTGATCGAGTAATAAATAAAGTCTCAAACAGAATAATTAGAGCTGTGTGCACATCAAGTAGTTAGGACGAGAGAAGGGAAATAAATATATTGGCTAGACTTTCCTGGCTGTCCTTCATGGGGATATTCTTGCCACCGCCGAAAGATGTTACTTCTCCATCTCGCCCATGGCTACCGATGACGGTACAACAAAAGGACGAGTAGAAATAAAATTACGTCTACATCGGAAGATGTAGACAAGCCAAATCCCTCATATTTCGATAGTCTTCCTTCTACATAACAAAGAGTAGAAACCGCGTGGCGGGGACCGCTACATTAAACAAGCAAACTAAATACAATTTTTAAAGAACATCATAAAAACAAAGTAACACTAGGGCGCAAAATATAATGAATTGAAAGAATAAACTCACCCTAGTCAGAAAACTTGTCGGATTACGACATTATAAACGGATAAAGAACACTAAGTGTAAGGTTTATGTTCACGCCATGATGTGTAAGAGACAACTAGGTCGAGACAAAGGAATGCCTAGAGGTTATAGGCCGGCATAGAGTCGTAGCTACTTGATGTTACCAAAATAGTATTTCGATAGTTTCGAACAATATTTCCTTAACGAAATATTTTAAAACACACATGTGTTTTAATAGTCAAGACATGGTATTTTAATTTAAATTTTACTAATAAAAAATTTGTTTGATTCACTTGAAAACAAATATGATCAGATCATGATTAGAATTGGTCAGAAGTATTACACAAGAACTGTTTCATAAGTATACCACACTGCCTTAACTGCACATAAATAATTACCTGAAATTTTCTTTATAAAATAATAAGCAGTTTACTATTATTACAAGTTTACCGAAGATTAAAGAAATAACCAGTGCTGGGGTGGAGTAACTTTGCCAAAATTAAAAATATTATCTTGTTACCACTACGAATAGACAAACTAGACAAAACAAATAAAAACAAACAAACGAGCATGTGCCAACAAACGGCACACACTCCCTCCCCTAAAGCCGAACACGGGGCGGTACATGGGGTCAGGCACTACAGTAGGCCACACCTCACACAAAACACTAAGATTAAAGGATTACACATAACACACAATAATATTAAAGTTTAAATCTCTTAAGCTTTCGCAGAAGCAGAAGAAACAACAGATAAAGGCACAACAATAGATCTCTCTGGCACAATGGGATTACTGGGAGGATGACTCGAAACAGTCATACAAAATTTGGATTTCAACCAAAATATCACAAAAGAAACAATATATAATATAGTAAAACTTACAAGAATTATAAAAATGGGGCTAAGGTTATCATCGGGTAGTAAGGGACGAGGATGAAGGAGATTAAGGACATCATGAAAGTCAGTTCCCCGAGGATGAGAGTTTAAAAGGGAATCAAGTTCCTTGATAAGAGAATCATTCATGGATAAATTTGGAAAAGTAGAAAATGTATAGAGGTTAGGTTAGTGACTAATTTAGGAACATGAACAACAGGTTAAAAAAGGTTAAAGTAAATAGCAGAATAAACTGCTCCGAAGGTTTTGAAGAAAGGACTAACGATATCACAATGTGAAGCATGGTTGATTAAGCCACTCCCTGATAAGGAAAGTGTGAAGGGAGAATAGGATTCTGTGGTAGACCTACACAAAAAAAGTAACATCAGTAGAGGAGTAGGTTGCAAAGATCCAATGTGCAGTGGTTTTACGTAAGAAAGGAAGGTTAAGGTTAATCACACACTTATCACAAAAGTTAAAATATGGTTTTCCAGAGAAAAGATTAAATTCACAATTATCAATATGTGTGTCAAAAGAAATGAAACAGGACACAAGGTGATGCCATGAGTTTTGCAATCAGACAGTGAATCATGATCAACTGTAGCAAAATGCTTTCGATCCAAACTTACAATTAAAAATTCTTTGACAATGAAAGTCACATACCTGTTCAAGTTGGGAGCCAGAAAGGGGACTGGAAAGGTGTGATATTTCTCAATCTATCCTTTTTGGCTAAGGGAATGTTAATTGCAATGTTAAGAGAAGAATTGTAAACAATCGCCTGAACAGTTGAGAGTCCATAATACATATATACATTTTCTGGTATCGCAGATGCTACCATGTGTAAAGGTAAAGTGACAAGTTGTTGAATATTTTTAAGTATGTTCAAAAATGATTCAGCATTTAGCAAAGTAGTACTTAATTTTCCATGTACGCTAGTTTCTATAGCATGACGCAGATCAAAAATTTCTAATCTAGCATTTGAAAGAGCCTCACTAATTCGCAATAGCATAGTATTCAAATCAATCCTAAAATTCAATGATACAATTTTTAAACAGTTTCTTATACCAAATGACTTATGTTAGAATACAAAGAATTATAATGATCCAAATACAACCGACTTAATTTTTTGATGTACAAAGTGTTGTTGATTACTCGGTCTTCAAGATTTTTTATCAAAATAATTTGGTTTGCTACACTAGCAGAAATGTCATCTTCAGAATGTTCAATAGAATTTAAACGATGTTCAAAACTCTTAAATCTTCATTATCTAAAGTTTCAAAAACAGTCTTCAAAATTTTGCCTCCAAAATCAATTAATGACGTTTTGATCGTGTTGGTAACAGAGAGGTCAAAGTTTCAGTTTTAGACTTAAATGCAATAAAGCTATCTCTCAACTGGAATACCGTAAAATTAAAATTTATATCAAAGGAGGTGTTTATCGAAAGATGTCTTCCCTCATTTTCATGCCCAGATACCACAGTATATAACAAAGTCTCAAGTCCATCACACTCTTCTTTCAGAGCAAGCAAATCAAAATTGAGAACCACGGAGTAAAAATTGTCGGAAAACAAGAGGA
>PNEQ01063350.1:0-23363 GCA_003012365.1 Medauroidea extradentata
GCTAGGCGAAGGGTGTGTGTGCAAGGTTGTGGATCTTGCTAGGCAAGGTGTGTGTGCGAGGCTGTAGAGCACGCTAGGCAAGGGGTGTGTGTGCAAGACTGTGAAGCATGCTAGGCAAAGGGTGTGTGTGCAAGGCTGTGGAGCACACTATGGGTGGGGGTGTGTGTGCGAGGCTGTGGAGCATGCTAGGCTAGGGGTGTGTGTGCATGGCTGTGGAGCACGCTTGGCAAGGTGTGTGTGCAAGGCTGTGGAGCATGCTATGCAAGTGGTGTATGTGTCAATGTTGTGGAGCATGCTAGGGAGGGTGTGTGTGTGCAAGGCTGTGGAGCATGAAAGGCAAAGGGGGTTCAAGGCTGTGTAGCATGCTGAGTATTGGTGTGCAAGGCTGTGGAGGATGCTAGGCGAGGTGTGTGTGCTAGCCTGTGGAGCACGCTAGGCAAGGGGTGTGTGTGTCGAGGTTGTGGAGCATGCTAGGCAAGGGATGTATGTGCAAGGTTGTGGAGCATGCTACGCAAGGTGTGTGTGTGTCGAGGCTGTGGAGCACGCTAAACAAGGGCGGTGCGAGACTGTGGAGCATGCTAGGCAAGGAGTGTATGTGCAAGGTTGTGGAACATATCACGCAAGGTGTGTGTGTGTCAAGGTTGTGGAGCACGCTAAACAAGGGCGGTGCAAGACTGTGGAGCATGCTAGGCAATGTGTGTGTGCAAGGCTGTGTAGCATGCTAGGCAAGGGGGGCGCAAGGCTGTGGAGCATGCTAGGCAAGGTATGTGTGTGTCGAAGCTGCGGAGCATGCTAGGCAAGGGGTGTGTTTGCATGGCTGTGGAGCGCTCTGGCAAGTGGTGGTTCAAGGCTGTGGAGCACACTAGACAAGGGGGTGCAAGGCTGTGGAGCACGCTTGGTAAGGGGTGGTGCAAGGCTGTGGAGCATGCTAGGCATGGAGAGTGCAAGGCTGTGAAGCACACCAGGAATGGGTTGTGTGTGCATGGCTGTGGAGCACACTGTGCAAAGTGTGTGTGTGCAAGACTTTGAAGCTTGCTAGGCAAGGTGTGTGTGGATGCAAGGCTGTGAAGCATGCTAGGTGATGGATGTGTGTGTGTGCAAGACAGTGAAGCACGCTATGCAAGGGGTGTGTGTGCAAGGCTTTGGAGCATGCTATGCAAGGGTGTGTGTGCAATTCTGCGGAGCACACTAGGCAAGGGAGGTGATAGTCTGTGGAGCACACTAGGCAAGGTGTTTGTGTGTGTGTGTGCAAGACTGTGTAGCATGCTAGTCAAAGGGGGGGGGGGAGCAAGACTTTGGCTCATGCTAAATCTTGCGGGATGTGCAAGGCTGTGAAGCATGCTAGGCTTGGGGTGTGTATGTGCTAGGCTGTGGTTCACTCTAGGAAGGGGGGTGCAAGGCTGTGGAGCATGCTTGGCAAGGAGTATGTGTGTGCAAAGCTGTGGTGCACTCTAGGCATGGGAGGTGCAAGCCTATTGAGCACACTAGGCAAGGTGTGTGTGTGTGCAAGGCTGTGGAGAACTCCAGACATAGGAGGTGTATTCCTGTTGATCTCACTAGGCAAGGTGTGTGTGTGCAATGCTGTGGAGCACGCTAGGCAAGGGAGGTACAAGCCTGTGGAGCATGTTAGGCAAGGTGTGTGTGGGTGCGAGGCTGTGAAGCACCCTAGGTGAGGGATTTGTGTGTGCAAGGCAGTGAAGCACGCTAGGCAAAGTGTGTGTGTTGAAGGCTGTGAAGCACACTTGACAATGGGGATGTGCAATACTGTGAAGCATGCTTCGCAAGTGGTGTGTGTGCAAGACTGTAGATTATGCTAGTCAAGGGAGGGTGCAGTGTTGTGGCGCATGCTAGGCAAGGTTTTGTGTGTGCAAGTCTGTGAAGCACACTAGGCAACAATTGTGTGTGTAAGGCTGTGGAGCACACTAGGCAAGGTGTGTGTGCAAGTCTGTGAAGCGTGCTAGGTAAAAGGTGTTTTTGTGCAAGGCTGTGGAGCATGCTTGGCTAGAAGAGGGTGCAAAGCTGTGGAACCTGCTATGCAAGGTGTGGTGCAGTGCTGTGTAGCATGCAAGGTACAGGGGTGTAAGTCTGTGAAGCATGCTAGGCAAGGGTTGTGTGTGCGCAAGTTTGTGGAGCACGCAAGGAAAAGGGTTGCAAAGGCTGTGGAGCACACTAGGCAATGGGTGTATTTGTGCACGGCTGTGGAGCACGCTAGGAGAGTGGGGTGCACGGCTGTGGAGCACGCTAGGAGAGTGGGGTGCATGGCTGTGGAGCACGCTAGTCAAGATTTGTGTGTGGGCAAAACTGTGAAGTATGCTATGCATGGATGACTGTGTGTGCAAGGCGTTGGAGTACACTAGGCAAGGGTTGTGTGGTGTGCAAGACTGTGGAGCACACTAGGTAAGGGGAGTGTTTGTGCAAGACTGTGGAGCACGCATTCAAGGGGGATGTGCAAAGCTAGGGAGCACATTAGGCAAGGGGTGTGGAAAGCCTGTGGTGTACACTTGTCAAGGGGGTGGTGCAAGCCTGTGGAGGACACTTGGCAAGGGGGTGTGCAAGAATGTCGAGCATACTAGACAAGGGAGGGGGTGCAAGACTGTGAAGCATCCTAGTCAATGTTTGTATGTGGGCAAAACTGTGAAGCATGCTATGCAAGGGGTGACTGTGTGAGAAGGCTGTGAAGCACGTTAGGCAAGGTGTGTGTGTGTGTGCAAGGTTGTAGAGCACGCTTGGCAAGAGGGTGGGTGCAATGCTGTGGAGCACGCAAGGCAAGTGGTGGTGTACAAGACTGTGGAGCACACTAAGCAAGGGGGTTGCAAGGCTGTGAACCATGCTAGGAAAATTTGTCTGCAAGGCTGTAGAGCACACTAGGCAAGTGGTGTGTTTGTGCAGGGCTGTGAAACATGCTAGGCAAGAGGTGTGTGTGTGCAAGGCTATGGAGCATGCTAGTCAAATGGGGTGCAAGGCTGTGTAGCATGCTAGGCAATGGGTGGTGCAAGGCGGCTGTGAAGCATGCTAGGCAAGTGTTGGGGCATTGCATTGCTGTGAAGCATGCTAGACAAGGGGAGGTGTACAAGGCGGTGGAGCATGCTAGACATTGGGTGTTGCAAGCTCTGGAACACACTAGGCAAGTGGGTTTCGCAAGACTGTGGAGCATGCTAGACATGGGTTGGTGCAAGGCTGTGGAGCCAGCTAGGCATAGTGGTGTGTGCAAGACTATTTAGCACGCTAGGCAAGGGTTGGTGCATGGCTGTAAAGCATGCTAGACAAGTGGAGGTGTGCAAGGCTGTGGAGCACATAAGACATGGGGTGATGCAAGGCTGTGGAGCACTCTAGGCAAGTGGGTTTCGCAAGACTGTGGAGCACACTCGGCCAGGGGGGGGGGTGAAAGGCTGTGGTGCTTGCTAGTCAAGAGGTGTGTGTGATCAAGACAGTGGAGCACGCTAGACATGGGTTGGTGCAAGGCTGTGGTGCCAGCTATGCAAGTGGGGTGTGCTAGGCTATGAAGCATGCTAGGCAAGGGTTTGTGCATGGTTGTAAAGCATGCTAGACAAGTGGAGGTGTGCAAGGCTGTGGAGCACGCTAGACATGGGTTGGTGAAAGGCTGTGGAGCCAGCTAGGCAAGAGAGGTGTGCAGGGCTATAAAGCACGCTAGACAAGGGTTGGTGCATTGCTGTGAAGCATGCTAGGCAAGGGGTGGTGCAAGTCTGTGGAGCACGTTAGGCAAGGGGTGGTGCAAGGCTGTTGAGGATGTTAGGCAAGGGGTGTTGCAAGGCTGTCGAGCATGTTAGGCAAGTGGTGGTACCAGGCTGTGGAGCACGCTAGGCAATGGGGGTGCAATGTTGTGATGCCCGCTAGGCAAGGGGTGTGTGTGCAAAACTGTGAAGCACACTACACAAGGGGTGTTTGTGTGCAAGGCTGTTGAGCATGCTAGGCAAGGTGTGTGTGTGCAAGGCTGTGGAGCACACTAGGCAAGGGGGGGGGTTAAAAGGCTGTGGAGCACGCTAGTCAAGAGGTGTGTGTGATCAAGACAGTGTAGCACACTTGGCAAGGGGTCATGCACGGCTGTGAAGCCTGCTTGGCAAGGGGTGTGTGTGCAAAACTGTGAAGCACGCTTGGCAAGGTGTGTGTGTGTGCAAGGCTGTGGAGCATGCTAGGCAAGTGGGTTTAGCAAGGCTGTGGAGCACGCTAGACATGGGTTGGTGCAAGGCTGTGGAGCGTGCTAAGCAAGGGGGGTGCGGTGCTGTGGAGCACGATAGGCACGGTGGGGGGTGATGGGGGCAAGACTGGAAACGCTAGGCAAGGGGTGTGTGCAAGGCAGTGGAGCTTGCTTCCTTAGCAAGGGGTGGTGCAAGGCTGTCTAGGATGCTAGGCAAGATGAGATGTGCAAGGCTGTGTAGCATGTTAGGCAAGGGATGTGCAAGACTATGGAGTGGTTGGGTGTGTGTGCAAAGCTGTGGAGCACACTTGGCATGGAGGAGTGCAAGACTGTGGAACACTCTTGGCAAGGGGGTGCAATGCTGTGAAGCACGGTTTGCCTGGGGTTGGGGATGTGCAAGGCTGTGTCAAGGTAAGGCTGCCTGACAATACAAACAGCTACCGATGTCATGGAATAATAACCAGTAGGTACACTCAGGGATTCGTATGCATACTTAAACTTGTTCTAACATACCCTACCTATATATTACTCAACGTTGCAGAAATTATATTTGATAGGTTATGTGTTGCTTTGATCGCATATCATTATTTTTAAAAATTCTCATGTAAAATCTCATCTATCTCTCTTACAAAACCTTTATTCATTTCATTCACGAAGTCTAGACAACTTCCTTTCGTTAAACTGAATTGTCAGAACTACATTTACTTTGGACTTGTACGAAACTTCCAAATAACATTAATTACCATATTCATTTAAACAATTTAAGTAGTACAAAAGACTCAAATAACTTTAATTCTTGTCTTTTAAATCATGACTCAAATACGCCAAAGCAACTTTCATGAAGAAATCTTAGGTTAGTCAAAAAAAATATAAAAATTAGAATTATCTTTTACCAAATTTCCAAACATTGGTAATTGTTGACATGTAAATAGCGTTACCCAGCAATTATACAGTAATGGTTATATTGCGACATCGTCGTGGTGTAGTAAACAAATTGGCTACACAGAATTTTACACCAATCATCTTACGATTTTCAAAGTTATTCTAACCTACAGTAAATCATGTGATCAGCCTGAAATTTTTCGAAATACAAAATGGTCAAAGCTGAATTTTGTGAACGTAAAACACAGAAATCCTAAGGTCAAATAACATCTACACTTTCACACAACCCAAATAGGGAAAACATGACAAAAAGCCAGTCACAAAATTGGTTGGACAAAGTCAAAGTACTCGAAATTATGACAAATAAGTGTCTAACAAGTGAAATATAACTAGCAAAGACATAGTCAAAGCCAGTATATGAGCAAGACACATTACTAACTCAGTTCACCGAGAGCAAGACACATTACTAACTCAGTTCACCGAGAGCAAGACACATTACTAACTCAGTTCACCAAGAGCAAGACACATTACTAACTCAGTTCACCGAGAGCAAGACACATTACTAACACAGTTAACAGAGAGCAAAACACATTAATAAAACTCAGTTAAAAGAAAGCAAGACACATTACTAACCCAGTTAACAGAGCAAGACCTATTACTAACTCAGTTAACAGAGAACAGGCAATTCACTATCTCAGTTAACAGAGAGCAAGACCTATTACTTACTCAGTTAAAAGAGAGCAAGACCCATTACTAACTCAGTTAACAGAGAGCAAGACCCATTACTAACTCAGTTAACAGAGAACAGGCAATTTACTAACTCAGTTAACAGAGAGCAAGACCCATTACTTACTCAGTTAACAGAGAGCAAGACCCATTACTAACTCAGTTAACAGAGAGCAAGACCTATTACTAACTCAGTTAACAGAGAGCAAGGCACATTACTGACTCAGTTAACAGAGAGCAGGCATTTTACTAACTCAGTTAACAGAGAGCAAAACACATTAATAAAACTCAGTTAAAAAAGAGCATGACACATTACTAACTCAGTTAAAAGAGAGCAAAACACATTAATAAAACTCAGTTAAAAGAGAGCAAGACACATTACTAACCCAGTTAAAAGAGAGCAAGACCCATTACTAACTCAGTTAACAGAGAGCAAGACCCATTACTAACTCATTTAACAGAAAGCAGGCACTTTACTAACTCAGTTAACAGAGAGCAAGACACATTACTAACTCAGTTAACAGAGAGCAAAACACATTACTAATTCAGTTAAAAGAGAGCAAGACACATTACTAACCCAGTTAACAGAGAGCAAGACACATTATTAACCCAGTTAACAGAGAGCAAGACACATTACTAACTCAGTTCACCGAGAGCAAGACACATTACTAACTCAGTTAACAGAGAGCAAGACACATTACTAACTCAGTTAACAGAGAGCAAGGCACATTACTAACTCAGTTCACCGAGAGCAAGACACATTACCAACTCAACTGAGAGCAATACACATTACTAACTCAGTTCACCGAGAGCAAGACACATTACTAACTCAGTTCACCGAGAGCAAGACACATTACAAACTTAGTTCACCGAGAGCAAGACGCATTACTAACTCAGTTCACCGAGAGCAAGACACATTAATAAAACTCAGTTAAAAGAGAGCAAGACACATTACTAACCCAGTTAACAGAGAGCAAGACCCATTATTAACTCAGTTAACAGAGAGCAAGACACATTACTAACTCAGTTAACAGAGAGCAAAACACATTAATAAAACTTAGTTAAAAGAGAGCAAGACACATTACTAACATGGTAAGGAACCTGTATTGATTGACATACCGCCACATTCATCTAAATAGGAAATTTTTCCTTCGATAGAAAAGAGATAAATACAATATTTGGCAAATGGCAAAGGAGAAATTTTATTAAGGCTGTTCATGAATGTGAACAATTTTTGTTTAAATCAAAACTTTTACACAATGGTAACTACCCAAAATATTGCACAAGGGAGTACAGAAATGATAAAATTTAAAATATTACAATACGCTTAAATGACCATATCTTAATATTCTGTCATAAGGGAAAGACCGTATAAGAAATAAAAATATCTACATACAGAAACTTACTTTAAATAGTAACTGTAAAGATAATTTCTAACATTTAAAATTCCAGTTTAAAAATATTTTTATTTTAATACTAAAATTTCTAATGATATCTAGATCATACTACGAATTTTTAGAGTAAAATGTTCCATTTAGACAACGTTTTGAAAAAAAAAATAGCATACATAAAATAGCATTAAAAATTGCCTTAAAGTTGCACACAGTATTTCAAGTCCTGCAAATAATGACAAGAGTGTATCTTGTATGAGTGAGAGAGAATTGGTCAGCGCTTAACACCGAGGTCTTCAGCGCTGGTAAGGGTTGAGATGAGGTAATTATGGAGCAGCGCTGGAATGAAAGAGTGGGGGAAACGGGAGATCCTCGAGAAAATCCACCGACCAACGACGGCATCGTCCGGCACGATTTCCACTTGCGGAAATTCGGGGACGACCTCGCCGCGCTGGAAATCAAGCCCGGATCGACTTGGTGAGAGGCGAATGGTCTTACAATCCGGCCACCGCGGCCCCGAATCTTTTATGACGTACGCAATAAAGCAGAGTGTGTACACGTGTTCGGCATCACTGCCGCTGATATAGACAGCACCTCCCTCCTGTACCTGATGATGGCTTAGCAGGAGACCACTTACATATCTTTATACCGGGAAGGTCTTCACTTCCCCCCCCCCCTCTCAAACGAGAAAAATGGATCGTTTCGACAAACAAATCTTCAATGTTTATATTCATTTTATTGTAACAAACAAATTATTGTTCAACTAAAAATCGTAACGTTGAAGTTATTGTTGGAATTTATTTGTTTCAACAGTAT
Source organism: Medauroidea extradentata (assembly GCA_003012365.1). Taxonomy (NCBI): domain Eukaryota; kingdom Metazoa; phylum Arthropoda; class Insecta; order Phasmatodea; family Phasmatidae; genus Medauroidea; species Medauroidea extradentata. The sequence goes on from PNEQ01063350.1 coordinate 7,972, forward strand.
AATTTAATTGATATAATTTATTTAAAATAAACATTAGTTTGGTTGGTTATACTAAATTTTTGGTTACATGATATACTTAACAATATCTGAATTGGAGATTTACCCAAAATATTTTTTCATGTTAAAAATACGACTCTATTTTGGATATACTATTTCATTAATTTTCTTTTTCTATCAAACTTGAGGAAACGATATTTATGACTTACTATAAAACTTTGGTAAATTTAACCATGACGGATATTAAAACAAACAAACTATTTTGTTGGAAGCGACGAAATATGTCAATTCAGCAAATCGTTCTTGTAACGGCAGTTGTTTGGCATGCACGTGTTCGCATTTACACACATGATGGTTTAGAAAACTCGTCTCTTTTTTTTAAGTACAGGTATGTAAAACATTTGTAAAGTAGTAATTTTGGTGTTCTATTGTGTAGTTTTGTAGGTTAAATGACTGAAGAAAGCTACAACGGTAAAAAGTATTTTGCAGAGTACACGCGAGTCTAATTCTAGTTTCCATTTCATGCCACCCATATTTTGTCACATATTCTGTGTACAATTCTGTACAGGCTACGGTGAAGAAAACAGCGAAAGTCAGCCAGATTAGCAGAATCACGAGTTACTCGGATTTATATGTCACAAGTATGTGGATTAAAAATTAATTCTGATTTGTAAGTCGCGATGGTCTAATGGGAACGTAGGTGGTAGACAAGTAAAAGATTGTGGGTTCAAATCCTTACATCCTGTACTTTTTCTTTTTTTTCGTATTTACACGTAAATATTATTTGTGTAAACGTTGCTGTGCAAATAGCCTTATTTTCATGATCAGAGCAAGAAAAATACGTATACTGTAATGGTTGCTCAAATAAATGAAGTATTTTTTATTTAACACTATCTGTATTTTGTTTTCAAACTCGTCACTATTTTATTATAACATTTCTGCTTACGTGCCTTACAATTTTCCCATACATATTATATTTCTTTCTACAGCCTTGCTCAGATACCTATAGTTTTTATTTGCATAGTTTAGAAATATATATTATATTGTTTAATTAATTATGATTTTTGTTATATAATTTTCTCTGGACCAATACACCGTCTGCTTCCCGCAGAACATTGTTAATTCCATAAGTATCACTTAGAGCATTAAATTTTAGATAATGTTTATGTAGAGTATACCGCTATTCTGTTCATGTGTATTTGTTGTTCAACATCAATATTTGTTTAACAATTCCCAACACCTTAGACATAGTTATCAAAACGGTCATTTTCTTAAAATTATAAGTACTTGGTTTTGGTATAATCAATATGCCACACGTTTCGAAATTAAATGCTTGATAACTTGCAAATGACTTGGAAATAATAGGTAAATAATGCGGAGTAAGTTGACGAACTTAGTGAATAATTTGATAACAGCATGGGCATGGCGATTACAATTCTACAAAAGACGCATTCTATAGTGATTTAGAGGTGTGCGGATGCTTAAAATATTTATTTCGGGTTAAGCTGCCTTGCAGCACCGACAATTTCGGTAGTGTCTATTGTCATCCGTCTTTACTACAGCAAATGTCTTACAAAAATTTCTTATGTAACGCTTCAGATAGTCAACGAAACACGAATAAGAATGAAATGTAACCTGAACTACTACTGAACAGCACTACATTTAACTTAAATCAGCTTTGGTGCAATCCAGTAGTGATTTATCGAAACTGGGAGGTTGAGAAAATCATCTTTATTGCAAAGGCATACAACAAATAAACTTGATTTGAAATTTGGAAAAAACCGTTTTTATGGCAAAACGAACAATATCTAACGGATGTAAGAAGTAATGACATGTTTCTTTGGACACAGGACAAGACATGTGTGGCGAGGTGTCATTCATAACGTAATTCGGCTGCCACTTTCCCCTTACTTTCTCAAATGGTTTAATATCCCCCCCCCTTATTAATTTCATCTTACTTTCCACATTTCCATTCAGGCATTAAATATATTAATTTACTGTCGATAATTCGATCCATTTTTAGCTATATATGGAAGTTCAAATTCTACTATTATAATTTTTACTATAAATATCCTCCAAAAAAGTTCCATTTTTAACAGTGGTGAAAATTTATATAAATTTAATTTTACTACACTATGTGATTCTTTTATATGCATTGTGATGTTTTGCTGATTTAACTTTAGAAGTATCCCATCGACTGATTGCTTCCTCTTCTATCATTCCCACTTAATATCTTCAGGATTATTTTCCAGTAGTGAATTAATATTGTGTTGGCTATTGGTAAGATACAACACTGAGGCCTACTTTTTAAATCCTTATCATTACACGAGAACCTTTTATGGCATATCAATAGGATGTTTATTTAGGTAGGGGAATATGATGTTTCTTGAGTATGGGGACGAACTCCACATGCGTGTTCCTCGCAAATACATACGACGAAAACATGTCTTGTGCACTTTTCACTTAAGCATTATATTAAGGAAGTAATGAACATCTAAATATGAGTTTTTAAAAACGCATTTTCCCGAAACATGGCGGCAAACCAATTGACATGAAAACATATTGCAGCAATTTTTAATGCAGTTGGGATCTTCGAATGAACGTAAAACGCTGCTTGTAACCTTCCACTCTTAGGAAAATAGCAGGGGTTGCTACCCTTTAATGCATAAAACTTTATAATCATCAGGTTTTTCATATATTTGAAGATAGCTAGTTGAGCAATGTTACCAGTCTAGTAAAAAATATGATCTTGTTGCAACTGTCTAGGACCAGTTGTTCTCTTTGAAATCATAAATTAAGCTGCAGCGATAGAGCCCCAGAAAACTATTTATTATAGTATCATGAGTCAGAAAAACATTTTTAAATTTGAATGTCTACCATCGAGAATGCAGTGCACACAACAAAACTTACGTGTACGCAGTATTGCGTATGACCTATGCTGTATAACGTAGGTGGACAATACAAACTTAAACCATTGCTAAACGACGAATATTGGGTTTGGATGCAAACCCACCACGTGAATAGAGATGAATAGAAACCCCATTAAAATGTTTATAATAAAATAACCAAAATGTTCGTTTCTATTCTAAAAATTGTAATGTGCTTTACAAGTTGAACAAACGCCATCATGTGTTTTTGCCGCATATGGCATATTTTTAGAGAAATTAAAAAGATTTTTAAAAATATTTCCGATTCTATAGATAGCAAAAATATCGTAACTGAAAATATATGGTGAAAACAAGGCATTTTTGTTTACCATGCGCGACATATTACAGATACGTAAAGAAAAATAAAAAAAAAAGGAAATTTTTTGTTTCAAATTAACAAATGAAGTGTCGGCGTCGATTTTGCAAATTTTTATTATTTACGGATTTTGTTTGTGTAGTGGACACAGGTGTGCGGACTGTGTGGTGTTTAACGTTAAAAAATTACATGATTTTCAATAGGTAAGGGTTGCGAGACTTACGTAGCGAAATGTACCGGTAGTTCATTAGCATTTATGTAACAATCAATTAGAACACATAAAATATATCGCCAAAGACACATTTCATACGCGCCCTGCCTCATGGGGGTAGATAGACAGTGTCATTAAATATCCTGAGAAACTACAGGTGACGATCAAGCTATATTTTCCCTTGAATTGAAATAAATAAGAAGAGTTTCTGACAAGTTGCACGTTTCTACACATAATCTAGAATATCCTTAGACAGTCCTAGATAGAAAACATGCTGTCTTGATATATGTAGTGAGCATCATGCAGATTGTTACGTTTACAGATAATTACTCCTTTTAGTTGTTTGGTCATTGTTTGAGTATTCCGTAAAATGAGGGATTTTTTTAATATAAGTGAGACTCGCAGTCTAAATACCTAGGTACGGCTTTAATTTACAATAAATACAAACGATTACATTACATTTACGATGTTCTTTACGGAGGGAGGCAAGAATAGTTAGAGACATTTATGATTATGAGCCACTCAATTTAGCTACGACGATGACAGTCCCACCTTGTTAATGATGCCGAGGCTGATGTAAGGAAACGTCCATGGCATTCGGCACGTCGTAGATCCTGGACGTCGTGGTGCATCTTGGTAGTGAAGTGGTCCTGGCGACGATATGGGGCAGACAGACCTCGCAGGTAGAGTGACACGCCCCTTTATCGTGCCCTGTGTGGCAACTAGTACCGCTGTTGGAGTGGGGAGTTCTGCCTCGCAGTTTGCATCAACTTATGTTTAATGTTTTGGAATTCCTGGCCGGGTGGCCTGGTTACTGACCGCTGTGTTAGAACCAGGGTTACATGGTCCATAACAAGATGTGAAACCACCAGTGCCATCATAGCTGTTGGAATTAGTATTTGTGTCACTTTGAAAATGACATCATTCTACACTGCTAGCTCTCCCCTGTGAAAGTCCAATATTTATTTAGATTTTCGTGTAGGTTTATACATTTTTCGGGTCAACCATTATAAATTGTGCGATGTAAATCAGACAGTTCTTCAGTATCGGTGATCCCTTCTTTCAATTCCCTGACTTGAAATGTGCTTCGTATGTGGAAGTTTCTTTAGGTTCTGAAGCATTGTCACAGTCGCGGCTCAAAGTACATGCAATGTATAATTGTGATACATTCTTGTTTGACACAGCGGGATTTTTTGGCGAAATTTCAATTTAAAATCCTTTGCAGTCTGGCAGACGCAGCATAACTTTTTGAATTGCCTATTTTAGCTTAAGTTGTGTTTTAATAAGAGATTTAGATGCATAGGGAGCCGGTTGGTTTTCTTGTATAAGAACAAATCCTACTGTGTGACGGGTTTTGTCTATGCCAGTGTTGGTATGTTGATATGGTCGTAGAACCGTAATAATGGAGGTGATTTCTGAATTTTCTTCAGCTTGTTGAATGAACACTCTTCTTCATGACTCCAGTAAAGCTACTTTTTGGTAATAATATCTGGAGTGGATCTGACGGTTCTGACACGTTTGGGTTGACCTGAAGTCCATGAAATATTTGCTAGTCTTGGGTTTATGTGGGTCTTTTTAATCTTTTCAACAGCTTTTACCTTAGCTGGATCAGGTGATAGTCCACTAGATATAGTATGTCAAAGAAAGTCAATGCCTTTTTTTTTTGCTAAACGTATACTTGCTCGGATTAAGTTTTAATCCAGCTTGTTTCAGTTTGCTAACTACTGTTACTGTGATAGCCGATAATTCCTCTTCATTTGAGGCATAAATTAATATATAGTAAAGTAGATCACACTCTTTACTACAGACATCCTTTAAGAATTCGCTCATACTTTGCTAAATTACTTCTGAAGCTAAGACTATTCCAAATTGCATACGCTTACATGCATATCTTCCCCATGAAGTATCAAATGTGGGATACTTAGAAATAATTTCAGTTTCTGTTAGTGGCCAATACCGTTTTGCAAAGTCCAGCTATGTGAAGTATCCTGATCCTCTGAGGCGTGTCTGTATAGGAAAACGTACCTTCAAATTTTTATTCATGATGGAACCATGCATATACAAACTTTTAAATTTTTTCATACCATGTTCACTTGTGAAACTGCTAAGGTATGTTTAATAATTTGTTAAATAATTTTGTTTTCCACCATCGTGTCCATTTCTAACTTCACTTTATATCTCTGAGATGATGGTATTTTCCTTGGTGGGTAAATTTTTAAATTTGGTTGATTAACCAAATCTATGTCATACAATGCCTACTTACCAGCCGCCTTTATCCTGTATAAACCCTTTTTAATGTCAAAGTTATTCAACAGTCTTTTTTCAATAACCACATATTGATATTTTTATAAGTAATCACGCATTGCTAAGCAGTAAAAGAATCATTTTCATATCCATTATCAGCATTGGTTTCCTTTGGGAGTTATATTATATTATTTCATATCAAAGAAGATTTTAACCGGCTATGCAATAGTTGGCCCAAAAATTTACAAACATGTAACTAAAATAAGTTACGTTTTTCATCTGAAAAATATTATTAGATTAATATAAATAATGTATATTACTCTTTTGCTATTATTACAGTGATTTCTTAATGGAAACATTATTGTTTCCCAATAATGCGAAAAATACTTAAATTAACGCGACAATCTTTCTTTATTGGAACATCAAGTAATTATGCTGCTTTAATTTATAAAACAAATGTCACTGAATACATCATACAATTGCTCATTGAAACACTCAAATGCCTCATGAACATTATAAGCATTTGCTGTTCTTCTTTTTTTATTATTTTTCAAAATCTTTATTTGAATGTGTTCCTTTGACCATGTTGATTTTTGACAGGATTATTTTTCGTTTGCCATCACACATACACACACACACACACAAACACACAAACACACACACACATACATACATACATACATACATACATACATACATACATACATACATATAAGCGTACTTGGTTAAGTAAGAGTTGATTTTTCCTCCGTTTTTCAGGCGGAGATATAAAAGAAGTTAACATACTCATGTTATTCACTCAAATATAACACTCGTGATTCTTAACTTAATAACCTACTTGTGAGCAACAAACAACAAAAATAAATTCTTTGTCTTAATATAATTTGTTCTATTGATTTAAACGTAAATCATTATAAAATATATCAGAAAATGCGACGACCACTGATGGATATTGTTACTGTATTAACAAGAGTGTATTGCCAACTGTATCATGTAGCCACATCATTGTTGTCTGTGTGAATTTAAAGAAAGCGTTTAGCAGAAGTTGGTTTAGTTGGCGGATGTCTTAACACATAACGAAGCTTTGTACGCTTTATATAATGCGTTTTAAGAACAAAACGATTAACATCCAAACAATAGGCCAGCTATTGCCATGACGAACGACCCCATCCAATCGTCGCACCGACTTTTGTAATAATTCTTCTATCTTGAACCTTGAGATTTCAGCAAACAAGATGTAAAATATATTTAATTTTCTCGATGCCTCTTTTTGTTTCCTTTTGTTGTTGTTGTTGTAAATGTGGTCTACATTTAGAAGTTAAAAGCTCTTATCACATATTAGTTACTTAAGTCCCAATAATCTCTGCTAGGCTTAAAATTTAAAATGTTAATGATATATTAAGCTTAAATATGTGTAAAGAAGTACATTTATATGGCTTTATGTAACAGTTTTACAGTAGAAATTTTTTTCACTCATAAAAAGCACACTTTGTGAATTTACTATGCATTACAACTAAATGTATAAGTATACCAAAGCAGACATGCAATTACCACTTTTTAAAACAAAACTGTATCAAATATTTTGGTAGGATTACCTGTACTGCCTATGTCTCTTAAAATTAATTTCTTTAAAAATTATTTTACGTGTTCCATATGCGTGAAGTTAAGAAAATCTAACACGTTATCTGCTAAATGAATGTAGACGGCGATGTTACGTAGGTTATGCCTTTATACATTTGTGACTAATCCAGTAAATGTACGTATTAATACAACATTTATATTTAATTTTTGTAATTATGTTCAAATTTCCTTTACAGATACAAATTATAGTGCCGACTGAAACGTCAGTTTAGTAACAGTTTGTTTCTTTATACAGCATAAATTTCTCCAGGATTGAGTCTACACTAACTGATTGAAAATAATTTTGTTTAATGACCTTAGCACGGATAAAATTTATGCTGAATACCAGACATTGTAACTTAAAATTTATATCCATTGTGTATATATGATGAGAAAAAAGTTTGTGTCTATGTATACGAACTCTTTTGATCAAATCTAACAAATTTTGACAGTTTAGCATAACGTTGGTAATTTCTCCTTACAATGGAAAATTAAATGCACCATTCAGTACAAAAAATGCAACTAGACCTACATAACATGAAAAATTCCTGATGCTCATCTTTCTATTGAAATATTATTTTCCCTAATTAAGAAGATACAATAAGTAACAAATTACAACGATAAGTATAGAGAGAATTCATTGTATTACGGAATGCAAATTTGAGTTACTCCAATCCTCCTTCAGGAAAATTATATTTAAAGCTGAATTTGCATTCATATTAAAATGTTCTTCCTAAAGTACACTTTTGCTCTCTCTCTTTATAGTTTTCCCAAGAAGTAATACAATGATAGAACATAACCTCGGCTATCTGCAATGTATTATGAAGTGCAATCATCTTAATTGTCAACAAGTTGGATAATTTTATTTAGTTGCAAGTATCCACAATTAGTTCACAGCCATTTAAATTCTGAGGAAACTTTATTGGAAAAATCGGTTTTACATACAATAATAACGGCTTATCTGCATCGTAGCTCAACATTATAAAAGACCCCCTTTCGTGTTCAGGAGCTCAGAATATTCACAAAATAATAATCATAAAAAATATGTATTTACAGTGCGGTACAAGTTCTTTATATCCTCAGCTTAAGGAATACTTCAGAAAACTTTGAAATGATTTAAAAGTCACCTAGTTTTATGGTGTGGCATTAAATTAGTGATTAATGACGGTTCGATTCCACATTGTTCAGGCTGTCATTTCTCTAGGATCATTCCTGTCTTCTAACAGAGGATGCCCATCGAAAAACAGCGGTGATCTGATATACTACCAATTTTTATTTGTGCCGAAACTTAAACATTTAAATTAACTGGGATCTATAAGCACAAACATGATATTAATGCAAAATAAAAATATTTTGAAACAAATAATAACAAAAATATGAGAGTATTTAACTCACTGAAATGTAAAAATAAATTTTTTGTACAACTAACACACCTGGCGTGATAACCCATTCATAATGTAAAACTTTATAGTGTAGTATCAAATGCAGTCTTAAGATATTATTTAACCACACAGAATTATTTAGCTTCTCTATTTATTAGCCGGACAACCTAGACAACAAACACATAAATCATTTATTTTGTGCATACAAAATCATAGGCTATTAAATTTCCAGAAATAAAATTAACTAAATATCACATATAGGTATGTCAATTTTAAATGAATAAAACGCATATAAATAACAAGTGATATAATTAGAGACAATTTACCGCGGGAAAACTTGACTTTTTGCTAGGTTTCAACGTTGTTCAGCTTAACAAAAGATGACTGGCTTTCGCTTGTATGAGAAGCTGTTGCCTTATTTGACTGAGCCAATAAGACTCTCGCTGTTGATATTTGATGTCTGTTATTGGTCTGCAGACAGCTACGTCGTGCTAAGTGTATATCAACCAGTCATACACGTTGCAAGAAACTACAGTGTTTTCAAGGGTATGCTGGCACGAAACATTTTCGTGATAAACCATCTTCTCTGTAGATATAATACAAATACGTTTGAGGTTGCTAATATGGGAGCATTAAAGAGGCTATAATGGCGAAGCATGAAAGGTGGATATGTTGACTAACTGCGTACGCTCAAAGATTATCAGTTTACATGTCCGTACTACAATGACAGTCCAGAATTTTAGGAAAGATCGTGATTAATGATTGGGAATGGACAGTTGTGGTACATTCGAAACCGTGTCGTAACTAGGAAAAACTTCCAGTTAGTTTTTAACCTAGCCGCTAAGTAAAAGGCCTTCTTTCTGGTAGTGACGACGTCTTGTAACTAGGAGCTTAACTGTAAAGTAGGCAATGTAAGCGACTCTCTTGTAGTTAAAGCGAGTCAAGTTTCTTAAAATATTCCACGACATTACCACGAGGTTTTTAACAAAACACAAATAGAGAACTTTAGTTTTACATGCGTTGTAACTTTACTGGTAAATTATAATCGATAATATCTTAAATTTCACATTTCAGTAATCCGTTATAGTAAATATTTACGTTTGTAAAATGAATATTTTAGCGATTTGTGGTGATGAGCGTTTGTGTTTTAAACATAGCGAGTGGGAATATGAAGATCGGTAAAATTTTGCAATTTGGTCTGATCGAGATAGATCAGCACTAATGTTGGTGTCACAATCATCTCTCGCATTCGTCAGTCGCCCGTCTGTCCATTGGTCACGTGACCTTCAGTCAATCAGAAACCACGAATATTTCCATCCATCCATATTATACTTTGTTTCATACAACTTAAGATAAATTTGACAGCAATTTATGGGCAGTAAATTTCATTATTTTGTGATTAGTTGCACAATACAAGATATTTTTAGCTCTAAAATTAACCAGAAATGTCTATGTCAGCTTTTGCACTGCAAAGTTTGACTTGTGTTGTGCCACAAATAACAAAATATTACAAATTATTGCCCACAAGTTGCTGTCAGATTTATCGAAACTTATATGAAATGAAGTATATAAAGCTTAGCAATCTGTATCCTTTGACGGAACACTGACTAACGATTTGCCTTTTGATATTGGTTACAGTTGTTTTATAGTTTTAAATATTAATAAGAAGGCTGGTTTATTATATTATATTAGTTTTGTCCTGACAGCGATGGAAATTCCCCGTCACAATACGATAGAATATTTTTGGTAATTATAAAATTAAAAATATTAACGGAAATTGTTTTTACATAGCGCTTGCTAAATGCGAAACGTAAATAAATTTATGTAGAATAATTATGGTCGCAAAGATTATTTTCAGTAAAACTCAGAAGTTGCAATTATTACCAACCATACATTCATTAAATATCTGTAAAAATAAATTAAATTTATAAGGCAATTCTTATACATCACAGAAATTTTAAGATCATGCAATGGTAGCTTAGCAATTGAAAGGAATTACGACGGATGAATGACGGATTGTTGTGGATCGCTCGATTTGCAGACGAATGGACGGAGGAAAACTGACGGATGCGACGAGTGATTGTGACTCCAGATACATAATTATGCACAGATAAGTAATTTATTGAACAAGAGGTGTTGAGCGAGCGAGGTAACGAATCAGTAAAACGCTGGACTCGCATTCGAGAGGACCATTTGGCTACGGTCATCCTAGTTTCGGTTTGGTGTGGTTTTCTGAAATTGTCCCAGGCGAAGGCTAAGATGGTTTCTTAACATGGTCCATGGCCGATTTGTTTCCAAATTACTGTTCTTGAGTGAAGTTGTGTGTTAAGATTTTCAATGAATTCGCTGTCGACAAGACGCACAGCCGAATACAAATAAATCTACGCGTGATATGGGTTTTTCTGCCAACGTAATAATATCTCAAGACGGCACACGTCGATGTCCCTAAGAATGCGTCTTATTTTAACAGTAGTAAGGCATAATTCATTTATGACAGACAGTCCTGCAGCAGGGCGAAGATGAGTATTAAGACTTTGTAAGTGGCCTCTCTGGCTTGAAGGAAAACACCCAAAGATCTAATAAAGGTTAAGCAAATACGGCAGGAAGCAAAACACAGTAGTTTTTATTAACTGTCCTTCGGTAACGTCCGCAAGGTCGCTATTTCCTCGGTCACTGCTCGAAATAGTATTATTCAAATGTTTGTCACGCAGGTGTCTAGCTTCTCTGGCGGCAGCACAAGGTTAATTACAAGGCCCCTGACAGCCTCCGTCGTGCGGTTAGGTGCTGAACCTACTACTTCGAGTTGTGCAAAAATATCGCGGCTTCAATTCACTCCTGTGATCGCGGGCCGTGACATCTCACGTCAGCTTTCCTCAGCGCGGCGACTACCTCGCGAGTTCCCCAAATCTACGCTCCGCTTCTACTGAAAATGCCCCTCGAAATCGTCAGCCAATAGCAGCTCGTCTCCGAGGACAATAAGGTAACTCTGTGTAGCACTTACTATCGAACTGTTTATTTAATTGAATTGAAATTTTACTAAGCTCACGTTGTCAGTCATTTCCTAGTTTAACCGAAACGCAATACTAATTTAATTATTATTTACAAATATAAATGACTACAAAGTATGAGTCCTCTGTAAGCTCCTCCTCCTAGGCGGTAGCTCCCCTCCCCCCTCCATACTTTGGTTGGCATCCTCCTGGGCCTGCCATGAAACCATCACTGTGTGCGCCGCTCGTCAGCTGAATACTCAATTTGTATTCCAATCTTCCAATTAACTGTTCTGACCATTACTATTATAAAATCACATTTACCAAATTTACTTTTCATTCTGAACAAAAAGAAACTAGAATAAAATTTGTATGACGATTTTTGTAGCATATTACAACTTCATGATGTTTAAAGGGGATGGCAAATGTACAAAAGTAGATTTAAAAAATATGGTGGCAAAGTTGTTTATTGTGTTTCGTTAGTGGGTAAATTGTGAATAGGGAAATTTATCAGTGGGCAATAACTATGTACCATACTCAATGAGAGGTGTTTACCGTCTGCTGCAATGAATTGTTGTTGGCTTTGGAAAAGTAACAGTATTGCGTTTATACAGAAATTAAAAATATTTGATAAGCTTATGAATAAGGACCCTGCAATCTACGGAATTAATCTCCTATTGAAATAAATAAGTGCTAGGCTCGGCTCGGCTCTCAATGTAACAGAGAACGCTGACTGACGTACTGACCTAATAAATCACTGCCAAAACCACCTATAAACCTAATATTTTGAAGGTGTGTTTCCTTCCAGGAATAGGCTAGCATATCATCTAAAATTTTACCCTTAAGAGGGCGTGGTACATAATTCAACGCTAAAAGCATTAATCTATAACAGTTGGCTTCTTGATGCCAATTTGCGAAAATTAAACACTACCTATAGCTAGAGCCCACGATTTTTGGTGAAAAGAATTCTGCAACAATTTGTTTCAATGCATTATGTGCACATATGCAGATCTGCTTCTCGGTCAGCGATTGGCTGTTTTAAATTATCAGCGTGTCGTGGTTTTACCCGCAAATTACAGACGTGTGGTGTCGCAGTAACCTTGTTCTTGTTGGCACAAGTCAAATGAGCCACGCCTGTGCAATTATACATTCTGCCAATAATCAAGAAGCAGACCTGCAGATGTGCACGTAAGACATTGAAACAAACTGTTGCAGAATTATTTTCACAAAAAATCGTGGGCTCTACCTATAGCAATCCTAGACAATAGTTTTAGCCAACGTTTTAAACAAAATTATTTCCAGTGTTACGAACTTCTGAGGCACAATCTCTGACGCCGGAACCTCGTGCATTTAACTGCGCAAATTGGTTTCAAGAAACCTTCAGTTATAGATTAGAGCTTTTAGCGTTGAATTATGTGTTTCCAATGAATCGTTTACATGTTCCGAACCCGCGGGATGTCGTCATGATTTTAAATTCAGTGAGACACTAACGCAAATCCTAATAAAGTTATTTTAGGATAATTTGAACCATGAACCGCAGGGGGATTAAATAAACGTGAAAATGCCTCCGTTTATCACACACACACGTATATACATATACACATACATACATATACATACATATACATTCATACAGGAGGTCAAGAAACAAACGCAGATAACTTACGGATAGTACTTATCTAACTACTACTGTTCTGACATACATATTATTGGTGCAGGTTAAAATCCCGAACAGTCAAAACATGATTCTACGTATTCGCGTGGTGTGCTAATTATGCATTTGTTTCTGGTCACACAGTATATATATTGGGTATGTATGTATGTATGTATGTATGTATGTATGTATGCACGTATGTAAGTATGAATGCATGTATGTATGTACGTACGTATGTATGCATGTATGTATTTATGTATGCATGTATGTATGCATGTATGTATGTATGTATGTATGTATTAATGCATGTATGTATGTATGTAAGTATTAATGCATGTATGTATGTAAGTATTAATGCATGTATGTAAGTATTAATGCATGTATGTAAGTATGAATGCATGTATGTATGAATTCATGTATGTATGTACGTATGTACTTATTTATGTACGCATGTATCTTAAACACCACATCTAAGTAGGCCTTTTTAACTACAGTAGTTGATGACATCAATTGTCTCGCCTCCGTCTTTAACGAAAAACGTAAATGCCAGCGACGAAAAACGCAAATCTCAGCACCACATAAAGTTGATAAAAACTGTATGTAATCAATTCATGGGTATGCGGTAATTATCAAAATTAGAAAAATATACAACTGAATCTATTGACGTATCTACTTGAGACACAAAACAAGAATATATTAGCATATCTGATAAGCCTACTTTCCTCTAAGTGGGTGCAAATTAACCCTGATTGTTAACACCGTTTACGTAACCTTAGAATATTAAATAATAATATTAATTGAGTAATATGAGATAAGTCAGCTTATCAATTAATATACTCGTACCCGGTTTGATTAATAAACAAAATTATTTATTCTAGATATCTTACGTATCTAACGTATGCGTGTTATCTAACAAACTGAAATACTAAAAAGTTGGTCAGTGAGAAACGTTTTTGTTATAGAAGTTATATGGGTATGAATGCGAGAAAGTTGTTCCTAATGACCGAAATATATGTTTAAAAGAGCCCCACCGCAATAGCTTTAGCCGTTCTCTTGTTTATAGTTGTGAAATATGTGGCGTATTATTGTCATGCGCTCCCACGCGCCCGTCCTACAAACTAACTTGAGACACCTGACAGCCATATTTAGTAGAAGCCCGCGGCCTTAGATCTGGCAACTCTGGCAGAAAGGGTCGTTTTAACACTTTGTATCGCCAACGGCAGTGAATTCGCCTGATTTCGCCGGTATGTAGAGCAGAATAACGAATCAGTTACAGCCATTGCATTTGGAGAGCTAAAATAAGTGTTACAATGACCCTTCCTGCCAAGGTTGCCAGATATAAAGCCGCGGTCTTCTACTAAAGATGGCTATGCACCTGAGTGTCGCTCGAAGTGTTGGCTGAAGAGAAAAAACGTTCCGCTATCTTTACTGCATGTGAGGTTATCTCTGGAATGGTTAATAAAAGAAATACGTGCTTTCTTTAGTCAGCAGTTTTCTTCGTCCCATTGTCCTTAACTGGTTCAAGAGTGAAACTACATGGTCTCATATCAGTGGAGTTTGTGATTGTTTCTAATTTTTAAAGTAATACAAAATTAATTTAATAGCAAATTTGAAGCTTGATGTTATTCAAATTGTAATATCAGTTAAAACATTACAAGCCACAATATTCTAAAACTCGAAATTCTGAAGTAGAACATCTCCGAACTCTGTCATGCAGCTGCGATCTCGCAACAGAGCGCCATACGACCTGTATTGCAATCTAAGGTTGGGACGCTCTATAGCTGCACAACTAAGACTAGGTGTAGGGCTAAGTTACTCAAGAACCAATTTCGTCATTTTAGTAGCTTGTAGGTTTATAGCTTTTTCATGCTAAAATACACTTATTTTGTACACCTGCCTTTACAAAAATGTTCTTCTTGTTATCAGTAACTGTAGACGTTATCAGTGAAGCTATACTCATCGGCTACTTAAATAAGCCAGTGGGTATTCGTTGGTGTGTCTTGCCGACCTTCTTACAGATGCACTCTGCGGGGGACTGGGAGGGGCGAGTACAG
>PNEQ01063354.1:0-13592 GCA_003012365.1 Medauroidea extradentata
ACTTCCGTAGCGTTTTGCGGGAAATTAATTAACGTAATAATGTAAACATAAATTGATATCAGTAGCCAGACGTCACACTGTTGAGCGGTAGATATGACCGACCCTTGTCCCCAAAAAATGAGAAAATCGAGATTCCGAGTGTCTTCTCTCGAGCGAATAACCCGACTCCCGTAGCATTTAACGGGAAAATAAAGCAAGTGATAGTTTAAATATAAATTTATATCAATAGTCAGACGTCTTACGATCAAAAGAACACCACTAAACAATAGATATGACCAATCCTTTTCCTAAAAAAAATGAGAAAATCGAGATTCCGAGTGTCTTCTCTCGAGCGAATAGCCCGACTCCCGTAGCATTTAACGGGAAAATAAAGCAAGTGATAGTTTAAATATAAATTTATATCAATAGTCAGACATCTATGATCAAAAGAACACAGCTAAATAATAGATATGACCAATCCTTTTCCTATAAAAATGAGAAAATCAAGATTCACAGTGTCTTCTCTCGAGCGAATAGACCGACTCTAGGAGCATTTAACGGAAAAATAACGCAAGTGATAGTTGAAATATAAATTTATATCCATAGGCAGATGTCTTACGATCAAAAGAACACTGCTGAACAATATATATGATCGACCTTTGTCCTAAAAAAAATGAGAAAACCGAACTTTCGATTGCCTTCTCACGCGCGAATAGCCCGATTTGCGTAGCGTTTAATGGAGAAAAAAAAAGTAGGAATTCCTTACTAGTAAAATGCCCTTGTAAATTATACACCAAAGAAAGAAGGAATAAGCAGATGTATTTATTCATTGCGCAGTTTTATATTACGTAACGTAAAAACATTCCCTCGACGTTGTTGAATTGTACGAGAACGTAGATACTAGTAGCGTGCAGAGCGGACAGATAGCGCAACTGTACGAACGTTCACAAGATGGATGATAGATAGCGGCACCGTAGCATATACCGACGTTGTTCCAAAAACGCCATTTTGTGACGTTCTTGCCTAAAATCGGTGAGAATTACATGTATAAGTGATTGAAAATAATAACTTTCACAGTCAGTATATGCGGTAAAAATAAATTAGGAGTTCCGGGATTACGTAATACACGAACGTCTATTTATTTTCCAAGTTCGACATACCCGGAGACAAATGTTTCTACACTTGGATAATAGGTAGCGCTATTATCGTGCTCACTTGTGAAACCCACGTTTTACGACACGCAGTAACGCATTGTTTAAGACAATTATGCGCCAAGTTAATTGTTTTAAGTACTTATGGTGTTATCGCAATAAAGAAAAATATCACGCTATTATTTATAGGGTTCGTGTAAAAAAGTAAACTCATTCGGCGCGAGACGAGAGAGATATAAGACGCCGTGAAACAGCCTAGAAGGAGGCTGTACTATAGTTAAATGAGCATATGCGCATGCGCTGGAACTTTGCGTCCATAGTACGACCTCAATATAGATCCTAATACGTCGTAGTTGGAGACAGGCCGGCCGGCTTGTCGCAGGAAGCGGCGCCGCGCGGTTTTCAAACTGTCACTGCCGCATTTTTTAACGGATTTTCGCTATTTTTGTTTTATTTTTAATATTGTGACTTACCAAGTAATAACTGCAACTCTACAATTAATATTTTAATGCAGTGAATTAGCTACAGTATGTTTTATTCATTGTCAACGTAATTCCTTACAATTTTTTTTGTCATACAATTTTGTTATATTTGAGGGTTCCTGAGATTGTATTCGTAGAATCGCTACCTTCGTTAAATCCAGGGTTCGTAAAATCGGGGGTTTAGTGTATTTCAATAAACTTTGTTGGTGTATTCTTGGAATTAACTTCCAAAAACGGTTGTTGCGGCAGCAAGAACAGGGTGGCTAGCAAATACTGTAAAAAAAATTCCCTGACTTTTCCAGGTCAGCTGGTCTTATTTCCCTGACCAGCAAAATATCAATAAAATTAACCAGGTTGTATTAAACGCAGCAAAATTTTCTTGGGTAAATATTAAGAAACGATACCCATCCTGTACCGGCCAAACTGTTGATTTTAGACATATAATTTATTTATAAAAATGTTTTTGGGACGTTATAGGTAGTGCTACAAAAAAAAAACTTCTTTGTTAGGTTAGGATACAATTTGTTTATGCTGGACTACTACTAATGTCTTCAAAAGCCTTACGTAAAATTTTTTGCTAGGTTGCCTAATTTAGGTTAGGGAACCTAAACAGACCTAATTTAATGTTTGTAACCTAATTTAACTTAAACTAACATAACCTAACACAATTTAAACCAACCTAACAAAAATATTACATAGGACTACTTACAATGTCTGTAGAAACAATTTTCATAATAAACTATATATCTAAAATCAATAATTTGGCCAACACGATGAAAAGTGATAATATTTACCTTTTATTGTGAAGATGAACACCACTAATCAACGTAACTTGAGCGTGCAGAAATTCTATCATATCTTCATTATTTACAAAGCAACAAACTAATAGGAATATTCAAATACAACAATTTTCACTTACGTAAATTCACTTTCCACTTTTAAAATGCTTTGTTGTGAATTTAAGGAGAGAAAAGCTCACAATACCAGAGTAAAAAGCATTTAAAAAGTTGTCGAAAAACAGACATGTAATGCCTGGTCACTATACCATCAATCTTTGAATCCCCAAAAAATACTGTAATGTGCACCTGCTGTTTTGGAAAAATTTGTTCAATGATTCGTCGAAACAAACTACAACTTTTTTCCCTTCTAGCAATTAACTCATTTCATCCATGAAATACGACGTTAAGAACAAATGTGATATAAAAACCTATCTTATCTCGCTGTAACTGAAGTTTCGTTGCTGTGACATTAATCTGGAAACATTTTTGTTTCACATGGTACAGATTTGAAAAAAGCACCTAGGCCTACACTGCCTTCAACGAGGCTCATAACGGAACGCCAGCCCATGTTGTTTAAAAAAAAATTACCGTTGCACGAATTGCACCTTGCACACTCCAGGATCTTTGCGATTCTAGTAGTAGGATCGGTTAACCAATACACTCTTTTTCTTCCTGTCTTTACCATTTTCCCTTAATTAATTACATTGTGGAAATAACACTCATTGAACACTAATTTCTAGATATTTTTAGTGCACTTAATAATTTTCAAAAAAACACACAAAATCACGTCACGCTATGCTATAACTTTACTGGACGAGCCCAAAAGTTCATGGGTTTTCCTCCATTACGCGGTACGGTAGATAAAATACAATTTAAATGTAAATCCACTGACTTCAGACATGATCAGAAGATATTAATACTCTCACAAACCATAGGAAAAAATATTCGCACCACGCCAAGTAAACAATAAACAACCGACAACGAATAACGAACATATCAGCATGCTGCATGGTAAGAACAAAAGCGAACTGAGAAACCTATGTTGCCAAGTCCACGCCGTCAATTTCTACTACGAACTCTTGGGGAAAACATCACACCTGTTTAAAACCCACGTTATTAACTAAAAATGCATTAAAATTTACACAATTTTGTAAACAGTATGCAAGAAACCCCACGACAGAGTAATTATTACCACTGTGGAAACTTGAAAACATCACAACACATTGTGAGGGAAACCATTGGTCTGGCAACTGGCGGGAACCGCTGAAAATTCTGGTACAAAATGCCTAAAAAATCTTACTTTAGACGAAAAACAGGTAACACACAACAAATTCACTGTTCCACACAACTACAATATCGGTACGAAAATATATCATGTAACAAAAAATTGGTATACGAACCAAGAAAATGGTACACTGTGTTCGCGAAAATTTTAGTTTACCAAATTTCGAAATTCCAGGTTTCTTAAGTGAATTCCCTGACTTTTCCCTGACTTCTCCAGACGTCTTAAATTCCCTGACATTTCCCGGTTTTCCCGGTTGCTCGCCACCCGGAAGAATGTATATTACCCCCCCTGAAGAATGTATATTGCCGGCGACATTTTTGCTCAATTTTGAGCCAAAGAAAGGTCATATACCAGCTTCCAGTGTATGTATTTATTCAAAATACTTTGCTTTACTATAAAATATTACTACAGGAACCCTGGATAACTCGGACCTCGATGTCCCGGACTTCGGATAACTCAGACAGAATTTTTAAAAAAATTTTAATAATTTTTAATTAATTATTTCTTGATTAAAATACATAACAAGTTTCTCCCAGATTTTAATTCATCACATATTTTAGAACAGTATTAAACTTTATAACGTAGTCGTCCATCGCTACTTAGCCTTCAATAATCCCACAGTAAATATCTGGCAAGTTCCGTGTGGTAAAATGTTGCTAGCGAGGCGCACAAAGCACGAGTAAAGATGCAACGCAGCAGGCCGACCTCTCACTTCTATATCTTACCTCCCTCTTCATCCTGCGAGCCAGGCACGCACGTGTGTCGTAAATAAACATTTCAGTGTGGTGCTTGCGAAATGACTGTAACTACGGGTTACAATAACACATAAACGGAAAATTATTTTGTTCTGGTATGTACAATGAATTCAGGGTTGCAAAACAAATCGTTCCGGACATTAAAAAGAAAAATTAAACATCATTACTTTGCATTCCTATGTAGAAATATTGATGAGAAGGTTTTACGCCCCTTTAACAACGATGTTTTCAAGAGCCTATGTGGGTGATGAAAGAACAACACAACATCCATGCCGAAGCCGGACACTATGAGTCACGTTCGCTGCTTGATGATGCTCTGTTGATAATGTAACGGCATCTCGAGAGTTGTACCGTTTTACGCGTGAATCGGATTTGTTTATAAACTACTTCACAGGAAATAATAGAGTACATGTATGGACCGCAAAATGTAAACGTCTTATGCGTGATAATTTTAAACTATTTTCATTGAGTGACGTACATGAATAGATTAACATGATTTTGTAGTCTTAATTTTTCCATGTTTACTATACACCGACAAAATATTTTTCTTTATTTTAGAAGACATGGTCACGTTATGAACGAGTAAATATAGAAATAAATGGACATTTGTTATATTCTAAACCAAAAAAAATTTAGAACGTAATTTTTTGAAAACCCCTTAAAATGGCCGCACCCCATTTTTTGGGCCTAGGTCAAAAATATGCGGCGATTACGCGAGTAAATACGGCAACTCTGTAGAGCATGATTAAAATTTTATTGCTTTATAATATGACCATTTGTGTAAGAATAAAGCTGTAAATAATATGTTCTATGACGCAATTTAAAAACATAAAATTAAATTTTAAAATTAGTAGTGATAAAATGTGTTCACATAATGTACAGTGACTTAGAAGGATTGTTAATTACAGTACAGTTTTCATTCATGTATACGAGGAAAATTATTTTTATACCTTTGTAACTTTGTAGGAGGGTAGATTACCAGAGTTTATCGCAAATATGTCGCACACGCATATAAGTTGCACCCCGATTTTGACATGGTGCTAAAAAAAAAAATATTTATCACTTATAGGTCGCACTTCCATTTTTGACGTTTAACATAAGAAAACACATTGGCTGCGGCTAAACAGCTGCCGTACTTGTTCAAGGTCGTGCGTGATAAGCAGCTGCAACCCGGCACATTGCTGTGAGACAGGCTGTGACCTTGCAAGCAAGCGGTGATGCCAAGCATTGCTACAAGCCTACAGTGTTGCCAAGTTTGACAATAATCCACGCAGTTGGGTTGTGTTGTGCACTGGCACAGTACAATTGCAAGATAGGTCGGCGAAGCACGTACACAGCAGGTTTTAAACTTAAAGTTACCGTATTTGTCGGCATATAGGACGACCCCGCATATAAGACGAGTCGTGGTTTTGAAGGTACAAAATCTTGAAAAAAAGTAAATTACTAATTTTGAAATTCCCGACAGAAAAATATTTTTTTCCTTTCTCTGAAACATTAAAAACTTAGTTTATATATTTTCAATGCATTTATTACCGGCATTTAAACATAATAATAGACACATAAACGAATAACATTGGCTACTACTGCCCTCCGCGCCAAAGAGCCAAGGAAATGCACGGCGGCGGCCGGCAATATCTCCATTTGCCGGCAGGTGTGCGCGATTTGGCAACGCGGGACTTGGGAAGCCGCGCACTACATAGCAATGGCAGGCAACAACAGCTGCTTGTAAGGTCATTGCATTCCTGTGCGCTGTTGTCCGCCAGCCTAGCACTAGACAGTACACACATGAATGTGTCTTACGGTATCTAGATCCTATTTTTTTCCGCACGAGTCTTGTGCTTGCGAGACAAAGGATTTAAGCATGCGGACCTAGATCCTCGTTTTCTCCGCCCGAAAGTTTTAGGCTGGCTAGAAAGTATCTCGGCACACGCTCGCATCAATCGCCGCTTCGCTGCGAGGAAGTGTCCTTTATTATGAATGACGCTCATCAAAATTTCGTACCGTAAATTTTATTAAAATAAACGGGGCACTCGTTTTCATTTGTGACGAAAAACGCAATTCCTTGAAACATCAACTCCACAGCTTACAGCTTAGCTTTCAAACTATTTTTGGCTACCAAAACTTTTGCACCCTCATATAAGACGAGTAGCAATTTTTGAGGGCCAAAAATATGGAGAAATTGTCGTCTTATATGCCGGCAAATACGGTATTTGGTTTGCGGCACAGCACGGAAATCAAGCAGCGGGCCGAGAATATGACGTGAATGAAAAGTTGGTGCGGGGCTGGAGGAAACAAAAGATAGAACTTGACCATACAAACGTGAAGAGGAAGGCATTTCGAGGTGCAAAGCATGGCAAGTTTCCGGAGATTGACAATGGAGTGCTTGAGTACGTACGTGAGACGCGCAATGCCGGGTGTGTAATTTCATATGAGATGTTGCAGATGAAAGCACGGTAAATTGCACGACGAAATAATATTGATAACAGTCGCTTCAAAGCGTCCATTGGTTGGGTCGTCCGTTTTATGAGAAGTAATAATTTGGCAATGCGAAGGAAGACATCCTTGTGTCAAAGATTACCTGCCGACTACAGTGAAAAGGTTGTGAACTTCCACAAATATGTAACAAAAAATAGAAAATCTGATACATATTTATTTTCTCAGATCGGCTACGCCGATCAAACACCGGTGTTTTTTGACATGCCTAGAAGCTGTACAGTATCGGAAAAAGGCGTCTTGAGTGTACTGGTAAAGACAACCGGCAACGAAAAATTAAGGTGACAGTGATGTTGGCAATTACTGCAGATGGACGGAAATTACCGCCATATGTGATTTTTAAAAGGAAAACTCTTCCAAAAGGCAAGTTTCCTCTTGGTGTTCATGTGTGCGTTCAGAATAAAGATTGGATAGATGAACAGTTGATGAAAGACTGGGTGAAAAGTGTATGGAATAACAGGCCTGGAGCAACGCTTAAGCAGCCAGCCATGTTAGTGCTGGACAGTTTCCAAGGTCACTTGGTTGAACCAGTCTAGAAACTGCTGAACAAGGGGGAAAACTGAATTGGTTACTATCCCAGGTGGTCTCACGTCCATCCTTCAGCCGCTGGACGTGTGTATTAACAAGCCATTTAAAGACACTTTGCGCCGTCTGTATGGGGAATGGATGGCTAGTGGGGAGCGTGAGCACACTCCAATAGGGCGAGTGAAGCGGCCTTCGCCAGAGCAAATCTGTGAATGGGTGGCAACGAGTTGGTCGCGTATCTGACGAACTTGTGGTGAAAAGATTTAAGAAGACTGGCATCTCAAACTCGCTCGACAGCACAGAAGATGACTACGTATGGCGGCAAAGTGACGACCTTTCCAGTGACGGTCATGGCGAAAGTGTGGATTCAGAGTCTTCCGACGATAGCGATGACGATTAATTTTGGTACCGGGTAAGTCATTGATCCTTTTTAAATGAAGATTAAACAAGTGATCTGGAGCAGTTGTACCCAGCATTAGGCCTACATGGATTGTGACGGCGAAGCAAGCCGTATAAATGTATAATTTTAATAACTCTAAATAAATAATTATAGTATTTCCGTGATTTGTAGACTGTTAATTTCACAAGTAAATTAATATAAGTATAATTTTCTGTTTTTTATTTCCAGCCCTACTTTTTTTTCACTTATAGGTCGCACCCCTTGTTTTTAAGAAAATTTTCTAAATAAAATGTGTGACTTATATGCGATAAAATACGGTAACTATCAGGCTAGCAGTTGGCTGCTGCCCCTACGCTGTAACATACGGACGTAAGGTATTTTTCAATGTAAACATCTTGTGTGAGATGCGCGTGGTCACGTGAGGCGTTTGTATTGCACGAGACCGTACCGGTTGACCTTGATTACTTCCGCTCCCTACCTCCCTAGCTTATCTCCAATGATCATTTCTTACCTCTCTCATACGTGCACTCACATTGGCTGTCGCCAGCCAGATGAAAACTTTTATGTGACAGAAGGGTGCCTTGGTGCCAGCTTCCAGCACACAGATAAAAAAAAGGATCACCCAGAAGTAGCAGCATAAAAAAATAAAGTTCTGACTGCCCACATTGTTTGACATTCTTTTATAGTCCTCCACTTTAGCGTTAATTTTCCCACTGAATGGCAGCCCTCCCATAACTTGAAACGATAGTTACGTACAAAACAGTATTTACTGCTGTCTCTTTTGCTTGTAGAAATAATAGCGTACTAATTTCTTCGCGTTTCTAGTGATTAATGACTGATTACCCCACCACCCCGGACACCCCTCAGTAACACTGACAAATCTTAACTCCGACAGCTTATTCCCCCTTTTAGTCCGAGTTATCGAGGGTTCACTGCATTTCAATACACTTTGTGGCATTCTTGAAAATAACATTGTAAAATAGACGTTGCGGCTGCAAGAATGTTATCGGCAACGTTTGTGATGTTCAGTAGAACCCTGTTACAGTAGAACCCTCTTATAGTGTTCCCACTTATAACGTTTTCCTGGTTATAATGCTACCTTCATTTGGTCCCTAAAACTGTTTTGTAATAGGAAATTACCCTCTTATAATGTTTTCCCATTTATAACGTAACATTTTTTTGGGTCCCTTGAGAAACATTATAACTGTATTATTTATAACTATTATAACTGTATTATTTATAACTATTATAACTACTGTATAACCATTATAACTACTGTATAACATTTTTCAAGGTACCTGTGAAAAAAAGTGTTATATGCAGGAAAATGTTATAAGCAGGAATCAATATTTTTCCACCAATAAATGGATATTACACAAAAGTAACTTAAAATTTGATAGTTTATGTACAGTAAATAAGCCTATAATGAGATTAAAAGAGGCTGTAGTTACTGTGCCATCAGAAACATGACAAATACATACATTATGTGTATAATAGAGGCTCTCCCAATTGTCTTCTGAAGGTTCATGATCTTCATATTCAGAGCCACAGTCTTTAATTTCATTGTAATGGACACTTATATGATACTTTCCCAGACATTAATTTGGTTTTAACAAGTGTTTTTAGTCTACAGCTTAGTTATTTTATTTAAAATAATACAGTTAAGAAAAATTTTACATGAGTTTTGATTAATGTTTGAGAAAAAAGTGATGTTATATGCAGGAAAGGAAATACCAGTACTGTTATAAGAAGGAAATGAAAGCATTATTCCTTATGGAAAAAGGTGGGACTAAAGAAGAGTAATGTTATAAGCAGGAAATGAAAGCATTATTCCTTATGGAAAAATGGTGGGACTAAAGAAGAGTAATGTTATAAGCAGGAAAAAGGTTATATCCAGAAATGTTATAACAGGGTTCTACTGTATATTAAACTAAACAAAGGTCATAGATCCACTTCAATGCCATAATTTTAAAAATAATATATGTACTTTTCAAAATAAATGTGTATCATTTTATAAAAAAACTTAATTTATGCACCAAAGATGAGTGGACGCCGATTCAACGATAAAAAACTGTAAATGTCGACATTTTAGAGGTCGGGGATCACCGAAAATTTGTCTAAAATCTAATAACGACCCCTCCGACATAACGACCCTATTCCCGGGAACCGTAAAGGGCTGTTATATTGGGATTTGACTGTACAAGCAAGCGATGCTCTGCACTCAACGGGCCACAATTTTCATGGAGTACCAAGATGACATCCATAACAATCAAGGCCAAGCAAGTCACGACAGCGTTGTCATATTTTTCACTGTGCATGGTACGCCGAAAAACTGTGTGTTCAACTTGTATGAAGAAAAAAAAAAAACTTTTTTTTTGCGCTGAATGCTGATGCTTCTGAATAACTCGTATCTACAATAGTGTTCATGACGACACCACTTGAAATTACGGTACATTTTTTGTATAAACTGCATACACAAACTTATGGTGAACTACAAAATACTTGCAATTATGAATGTCTCTTAAAATCCTGTACTCGTAGTAGTGTACAGTGCATTTTATCACTTGTTTCTCACAGGACTGACAAAAAATTTCAACACACAGGGATTTCAATGGACGTGGTCTGAAAATGCAGGACAATAAAGAAATGGGCCCCAGAATGTGGTCCATGGATATAGATATTTCAATCCATTAGGTTTCAATGCATGAGAATCCACTGTATATTGTAGTTGCAAACTCTTCATTAATATTGAACTTCCAGATTTCTTCAAAAAAATCACTTTATTCCTAATGTTTGCGGGATTTCAAAATGCAGTAACTACTGAATGTCGACACCATCAGATAAAACAAAAAAAGAAAGAAAAAAAATAAGTAAATAAGACAGGCAAATGTTGGTTACCTTTCCTTTCTCAGAGTCGAGAATACGACCACAGGTTCTCATTATCTGACTGAGGCACTCCAGGTCCTCTGCCATGTCCTTGCAGGAACCTTTCTTCTTCTTGTCCAGCAGTTGTTGGATGCAGCGATGTAGGATGCCCTCTGCCAGGATCTCCAACTTGCCCAGTTCTCCGATAAACTGCAACAACCACATTCCCCATCTCTCTTACCACAGAACACTCACTAGCTCACTCTAGATTATCACACCAATTATACTACAGCATACAGTAGAGAACAAATAAGCTCCAATAACATAAATAGCGATATAACTAGAATTATTTAGGAACCATCAAGAAAAGTCTAAAAATGTAC
Organism: Medauroidea extradentata; assembly: GCA_003012365.1. Classification (NCBI taxonomy): domain Eukaryota; kingdom Metazoa; phylum Arthropoda; class Insecta; order Phasmatodea; family Phasmatidae; genus Medauroidea; species Medauroidea extradentata. Next base: position 11,098 of record PNEQ01063354.1, read on the forward strand.
GAAAAAATAAGCTAATCATGAAATGGAATATAAATGGAAACATTAATCTACATATTAAAATAAGTTTGCTAGCAGCAGTAAACGCTATTTCTTCTAATATTAAATCCATCTGTAGAGAAAAAAAATTAGTTTATTTTGTTGAAAACTCTCGCTGCAGAAGTCGAGAGCAAGAGGACAAGTGAGTGACACTGCCTAGCGCAGCCTCATGACCGGAGAGCAAAGCATATAGGTACCCTGTCTACACAGCACAGAGGTAGACAGCATTAGAACTACCGTATTTGCCAGCATATAAGACGACAATTTTTACATATTTTTGGCCCTCAAAAATTGCTACTCGTCTTATATGAGGGTGCAAAAATTTTTGGTAGCCAAAAATCGTTTAAAAGCTAAGCTGTAAGCTGTGGAGTTGTATGATGTTTCAAAGAATTGCGTTTTTCGTCACAAATGAAAACACGAGTCCCTTGTTTATTTTAATAAAATTTACGGTACAAAATTTTGATGAGCGTCATTCTTAATAAATAAAGGACACTTCCTCGCAGCGAAGCGGCGATCGACTCTCGGGCGGAAAAAATGAGGATCTAGGTACCGTACAACGCATTCACATGTCTGTCTAGCGCTAGACTGGCGGACAACAGCGCACAGGAATGCGATGACCTTGCAAGCAGCTGTTGTTGCCCGGCGTTGTCATGTAGTGCGCGGCGTGGTTTCAGTCAGGCGTTGCCAAGTCGCGCACACCTGCCGGCAAATAAAGATATCGCCGGCCGCCGCCGTGCATTTCCTTGGCTCTTGTGCGTGCAGAGAGCAGTAGTAGCCAATGTTTTTCATTTATGTGTCTACTATGATCTTTATATGCCGATAATAAATGCATTGAAACTATTTAAACTAAATTTTTAATGTTTCTGGCAAAGGAAAAAAAAATTTTCTGTCGGGAATTTCAAAATTAGTAATTTACTTTTTTCAAGATTTTGTACCTTCAAAACCATGACTCGTCTTATATGCGTGGTCGTCCTATATGCCGACAAATACGGTAATACACAGACAGTGCTTCCTGTCTCCGTCAGAATGCAACATGGTGTTGCGTGCTCTACCAATTATTTCTATTACCGATTAAATGCAGCGGTGTCCGTGAATACTTTGTCACATCTTGTAATAAAAAAAGAGTATCTATCAGAAATACATAATGTGACATGCACTAGCACGTAGCCCATACTTGGTCTCTTTATCATACAGTAATTACAATTTTTTTAAATTAATATTTTTTGTTGTTTAAAGGCCTTGTGAACGTAAAATGAAAGTATTATTAAAAAAAGAGATCTTGTTGAGAAAAAAGCAGCAGCAAAAACCGCATCGCTCTACGCCTTGCCGTTCTCTCGCTATGCCTCGTGTAGAGTATCGCAGCGCGGAGCTATGACGTCACTTCTCCCAAGGCGGGCGGCAGCGCACGCTTGCGGCAGTATATTACCGGCCCGCGCGTGCGCGCGCATCGTTATCTGGAGTATTGTTCGTGCAAAATGCCTAGATGCTGTGTGGTCAGGTGTTCAAAAACTACAAATTCGGAACAGGGTATAAGTATTCACGGGTTTCCGAATCGTGAACGATCGCCAGCTAGATTTAAAGCATGGTTGAACCGAATAAATCGCCGTGATTTTGAACCTACTTGCTGTTCCGCAGTTTGTTCAAAACATTTCCTTACAGAAGACTTTGAAAATGCTTCCAGACTGAAAAGGGAGCTGTTAGGCAATTCAAAAAGCAAACCCATTTTGAAAAAAAGTGCAGTTCCTTCGTTAAAATTGACACCTACTGCACGCAGTCTTTCTCTGAGAAGGAACCGAAACACTAGTGCTTACGTACGGAGGAAGCTAATTGGAGAAGCATTTGAAGAGCTCTCCACAAGCACAAGCAGTAATTTTTGTGAAGCAGTGTTAGAAGAGGCAGGAACCAGCAAGATAGGTGTTAATGAACGAACAGCTGGTATTCTTGATTCACGCTACCCTACCGACTACAATGACTCAAGTGTACAGTGTGAGCTGGGAAGAGAAATATTACGGAATGTATGCCTCGAGACAAGTGAAAGTGAGGAAGATGACATGGATGTATCGTTCTGTAAATCATTTGGAGACTGTAGCCAAGAATCTAGTGAATCGTCACAAGATACGAGTAGACCTGCTACACACAACTCAAACATTGACAAGAGTGCAATATTTTTTGTTTTGTGGAAAAATTTATTTTCATTATTTACATTTTGTTGCAAATGTGGCAAGACTGTTACAAATGTGCAGCCGAGGTGTAAAGGTCTTTCTTTGTCTGTGAAAACGGAGTGCATTGTTGGCCACACATTTATATGGCGATCGCAAGATAACGTAAAAAAACAATCTTCCCTTTCTATTAAATTAGCGACAGCTGTATACGTAAATGGTTTAAACTTCAGTGCTTTAGTTTCTTTTGCGGAAACATTGAATTTACATTTTATGTCGTCATCAGCATTCTATAGAATT
>PNEQ01063355.1:0-13542 GCA_003012365.1 Medauroidea extradentata
AAACACTTTTCACTCCATGCTGCATCAACCATCAATATAACTGCATAACTATCACAAGCCCGACTGTTTCTAACTGTGACTGGGTGTGACTGGGCCCATAACCTGTTGAACTGGGCACTTGTGGCTAGCAGCAGAAAGAAAAGAAAGACATCATCTCGCTTTGACATTCACAACCAGACTGACCATAGAGACTGATTGGATTTATTCATTCTATGCAACATCTCTGTACACCATAGAGGATACACTTCAACAACACAGATTGTGGCGCTATCTATAATACATACATTTCAAATAAACATTTGTTGTTTTACAATTATTATCTTGCAACAGTTTAAGTTAAAAGTTGCAGTCTCAATAGCTTGCAGTTTGCAAAGAAATCTCTGCAGCTGTAGTGTTTTTGGCTGTTTCACTGATTGTCACATCATCAGCCAATAGGCGTGTTCCAGGCACCCGTGATTGACCGATAATTCAAGGGAAAGGCTGGGTCTAGCAAAACTTGCTCCGCGTAGGCAGCACATCTCTCAATGCCGTTCCCGAGAAATGTAAAAATTAATAAGAGAAAAAAATTACTTGTAATAAATAAAAAATTGAACTGTTAATCTATTTTCCTGTCTTGCGCAAATAGGACATTCGATAACCAGTCTGTGCAAGCTTTGGTTTAACGCATTATAGCTATTAGCTAGATAAGATAATTTTTTGTACGCAACCAAACTTAATTCGGCTGACGTTTTAAACCTAAATGTATGATTCTTCGCCAGATCTGAAACAATAAAATGAATTCGTAATAAGTTATTATCACTCTGGAATTTTAAATAAAATTGACAAACTCTGACCTATAACTAAAATGTCGCAACGTGTGAGCATTACTAATACCTTGCTGACTTGCTGTCTTCACGCCTTTAAAATTAGCACCAGCGAAATCTACATTGTTAACTACCAAATATCTACAACCACACATACCTTAGCAACGGGTGAATTTCCCGAGGTAACTTTTACGAAACTGTTATTTTTTTGTCTGTGAAAGATTCCAGTACACACAATAGTGCCTGGTGGACGGCGGCTAATAAAAACAAGGAAGGCTACTTCATAAATGTGTTAGCCAAAAAGAAAATGTTTTCAATTCAAGGGATTTGAAAATATGTAATTTTTAAAGCTGAATAATTTGAAAATTATAATTTTCAGGGAACTTGCTTTGCCTGCCTGTATTTAGCGCCAAAAATAATGAACAATCAGGCAAATACTAAAGACTTTGTATATTATGTAAAAAATACTAAACAATATCCTGTGCTCTGTCCGTTAGAAAAAATAAGTGGGGCAAAATAAAGTAAGCGACAAACAATTTTGCTATTGGAGATAGATGGGAGATACCAGCGGACGAAAAAAAAGTAAAACTCTAAATTTAATTTTTGTGCCACATTAGATTATATTTTTATGCCCCGCTTGAAAATATCTGTGACACGCAGTTATTTTGGCGGCAGGTAGAAGATGGAAAATATTTCACACGAGCGCAGTATAGATATGTGATCGAACTACAGCTTCACCCTCCCTTCAGCCACACAAAATTGATAATGATTATATTAATAATTATATATTTTTTACATATTCTTTTAATTTTGTGCAAACATAAAATCATTAATTAAGAACATATGTTTACAATTTGTGTGCTTTTACTGACCGCTTGATTAATTAAAGTATTTTGTAGGAGAACTACTCAGGTTTAGTGTATCGACTATTATGATTTGATGACCTAAATTTAATATAGTCTCATGAATTGTTCAGCATATTTTCTATTTGTTCTGCAACTTCAACAATGAAAATAATTGAAACTAATAACAAATTTGCATTTTTACGCAGGTTTCAGCATATTCACCACTTAAATAAAATACATGGTGTGTTTCTTTTCTTTGTGGAAAATATGGTATGCTTAGGTCGAAACCAGAAGTTTATTTTTTTATTACATTATTTATATACTTGTAACAAGTTTAATATAAATGCACTACATGAAATTAAATGTCCAGAAAATATTTTTAAAATGACACTACAAACAATAGCACTATTTGTTTAACTATGCCAACATGGTACATTTTTTAACGGACAAAGCATCAGTATTTTGTACAGGTACAAACTTAAATTAAGACAACAGTGGGACATAGCATGGTAAATTGCTTTTTTTACAACAGTACAACGTGTCACGATGTTCAGAACAGTAAAACAGGTCTAGGACACTTCATATGTTACTCAAAAAATACGTCATTTTTTATTTTCTGTGATTTTGCGTTTAATGTATGCAATAAAAGTGATAACAAAACAATTTGTTCTACAGTATGAAATCCAATGAGCTACATCACAAAATTCACGTAAGTTTCTTTAAAAATTATAGTCCAATTAAATGCACAAAACGTCTGTCATTTTTAATAGTTTCTTGAGACCTATAGAAGCTCGTGTAGTTGAAAAATTTGTTCTTTGCATGCCTACTTTCATCTACAATAGTTTAGTACTGTAATTACTATTTTTTCTTTTAACATAGAAAAAATGTCCATACATGTTTTAGTTTTTTTTTTTATGTACTGGAACCCAAAATAGCAAAACCTGCTTATAATCTACATCTGGGAAATGTTATTACTTTTAAAAATTAGGACGTAAGCAATGTTTCCCCAAAACTTCTCATACATAATATGGAGAGCTAGATTAACGATTAACTTTTTTTCCCTTTAGAATACATTTTTTATGTATTACACATTACATTAAAATATTAGTTTATTGGAGATGTTTCACGACATTTCTTTTTACATCACACTGAGTACTAGTGACAAAATTTAAACAGATTCTTAGTAATGTATGCTCAAACTAGTTAAATAAATAAATAGAGCAGTTTGAACATTAACCAGTCTAAAATATTATGTTTCAAAATAGAGTATACAAAAAAACACAATCTTATAATAATTTTTCTTCTGAACATATCTTTTTTATTTGACTTTATAAATTTTTCTCAATGATAATGTTACGTACTAACAAAACAATTGATTGAAAGGTACGCATAATTCATGTTGAAAAAGTAAACGTGTTTTCTTTAAACCTGCAGGAATATACTACATTTTGAAATATGTAAAATTTACATCTCTCTTTATTTTGAAGATGAAGTGCCATGTAACATGCATCATTTCTGTATAAATCTATCAAATTCTGCTACAGCCTGACAGTAAAAAAAGTTTATTTTTTGTTATAAATTACAGCAGTTTGGAACAGACACTTGTACAAAATGTACAATTTTCTTTTTACAAAATTTGCATCACTAGTCAGTAAGAATTCTCTATTCTTTTTGTAAAATACTTTGCATTGGAAAATCAGATTCATCAAGTCGCGGTTAGGTCTCCTGTTAATCTTAACTTATTTACTTAAACAATAATTTCTCAACAGGGACGCAACAATATAAGTGGGCCGAGGGCAGATTACTTGCCCCGCTTTTTTTATGAATCCTAATCTACCTGTCACCATGCAATAATTTTACTTATTCTTTATTTTAATGCAACATAATATGTAATTCAAAGTTATTTTATGAAAGCAAAACTCCATTATCCAAGACAGCGATACTTTTCTGTGTTCTACCAGCCGCAAAAATGACTGCGTATCGCGGAACTCTTCGAGTGGGGCATAAAAATTGTAGTTTTCCTTTTCTTTCGTCCGCTGATACCAACCTCTATAACCAATAACATAAAAGTTGGTCTCTTATTACATTTTGCCCTCCATTTTCCGGTGGACGGTGCACAGGAAATTGTTAAAATAATTGGTAAACAATTAAATTACTAACAAAAGGAAAATTCATGGGATAGGCTACCATCATTGGCAGGACATTCTATTATTATATTGCAAAAAATTTAAAATATTTTGAATGAATGGTTTTCGATAGACGGCTTTAGTTTGAGCGTTTTTTGAGTGCTCAAAGAGTGTATTCGTCTGAGCTAGCTGCAGACTGACCAAAAATGGCGGACGAGTATACGTAGTCTTTATAGGACTCTATGGAGGTTGTTATTGTTTAATTTACATAAGATAACTGTTCCAAAATCGAAAGAAAACGCTACAATGGGTGGCAATAAAATGCACTTTAAGAAGAATGGCAATAGAGAACACATGCTTATTTCTATACGGCGAAAAAGCAACAAAGGAAAAGCACTCTCAGAGTGATGGAAGAATAGACAGTAGGCCTAAATAGACATTTTTTATGCTTGCAATTTTGGCTTATAACATATTTTATCGAATAGGACTCGTCTGACAAGCCCGGGGTGGAGGGGAAGAGCCGGCCTATAGGAGTAAGCCTGACATAGTAAAAAAATGGTAATACATAGTTTTTACCATAGTTAATTCTAGCAGTACATCCAGTGAAAGAATAGAAAATGACTGTCAATTCTAAATTAACTATTGTAATTATTTCTGCAGAAATAAAAGCGGTAATGGTGGATGACTACTGTCTTTGATAGGCAGGGCTGTTCTAGAAATGCCTCTCTTTCATTGGCCAAATAAACAAAGGACTGGAAAAGCAGTGGCGGGGTTTTGGTGTGTGAGAAAGAACGCGGAAGAGAGAAGTCGATCGGCAGGGATGCTGGGTGGAGGGAGGTGTAAGTTATTCTTGATATATCAACAGAGTTTAGATTTTTTAAGCGTTCATAAGTCAAGGATGGCGACCAAATTATATATTAGTAGGTGAGGTAATACTGAATGGTTACATGTAAGAGTATGTAATGTCTGCATGCCCTAAACCCACAATTTCCAAATGCAAAAAAAAAAAAAACTCATTACTGACGGACGAGTGGAATAGTTGACTAAATGGAAAGGTTACTCAAACAGGCTACGATTTTAAAATATTTGGGGAAAACCATGATCATGGCATACTTCTAGTTCAGTTGTTAAGTTTAATGTTGGGCCTCATTACAATCAAAGACTTCCTTGTTAAAAAAAAAAAAAAAAAATTCAATTACAAAAGTAAATTGTGACATTATTTGATTAAAGACACATAAGTTAACGTGTTAGTTGTAGTTTTTTATTTAGGTGTTGGGACACAAAGATTTATATTGAAACTATTATTTTATCTTACCGAGCTTATCTTTGTTTTGTTTCTTGTTTATGTTGACTTTTAATTTAAACAGAATACGAAATTTGCAACTAAGAACTAAGAGGGAGAAAAGGGCCAAAATGTGATAGTATGTTATTCTCAATAATTTATTAACCCCATAACATATAATTGTGCTCTAATGTATATAAGTTCGCGTACATAACAAAGTGTATTGTTTCTTCATGTTCAGCCCCTAAGATGGTAAAAAACTTGGGGGCAAAAAAAGAAAAGAATAAAAGATTGATTGAATTTTCTAAATACGCCTCCCAACAGTTGCAGTCTATATCTCCCCCTACCTCGTCCCCTTCAGACAAGATCACTGATACGACAGTTACATGCTGAGCTAGGAGTGTGGTTCAGGTGTATAAATGTAAGCAGGCCTTATACATAATACGATTATACTGTTATAGCTAGTCGCAGAAAGACAATCTATGACTCGCACATAAACTTACCACATGCCGGCAGGAATTCTTATATGCCTAGGTATCGTCTTTCTTCTATCTTCTCCGCTCGCAGTGTTTGCATTGTGTTACTAGTTCAATGAGCTGCCGCCTAGATCACGCTGTGTACACCAACAGCCGATTGTAGCGCTGTCCTACGAGGAGTATATAAACCACCAAAAACCTTGCGCGCGCGAGATGCACTGCAAAATTCAATATTGTTAAACAACATTTTCTCCTCTCTCAAGCTCCATTTTACGTAAGCAAGGTTTGTTCTTGCTCGAAAAGCGCTGAGTGCTGTGCTGGCGAGAGGATATATTTCCTGTTTTTCTCTTGTGCTATGTCTTTTTCGACCCTTTCTCAGCAGGAGTGTGAGTGAGTCAGGTCGAACAAAGACTGGTCAGAACAAGGCCCTGTCATAAATAACGGCCAATAGCAGAAAGCAAAATAAGGGGTGGGGGTGAGGGTGGAGTGTCTTTACACACTATCAGTCACTAGTGTGCAGTGAATTAGTGATGGTTTCAAATATATTTGCTATGAATAGGGACCTGATAATTTCACCTTTTCTTTCAGACATAAGCTAGAATTCCAGAACAAGTAAGTTTGTGTCATATTTGCAATTGGCAGTTGACTTATTTGACACCAACTGTAAGTCGCTGAGCCAATAATAAAAATATAACTAAACGCGTCCCATATTACTGTGTCAACGAGCAGCTAATGAACAACTGACATATACTTGAGTACATATATTTCTTGGAAGCTAGTCTACACGTCAGTAAACCAGCAAAATTTTCAGGTCTCTAGTTATGGAGTGTTTTACGTTATGTTTTAATGTTGAGTACTACCTAGGAAGATAGAGAAAATACCCAGTTAACGTATTTTTAGTAAACAGCAGAAAAGTGAAGCAACAGGAGATGGCGATGCTTTTACTGTGACACAGGTTCATTATTATTAGGTTCTTTGTATCGTGAAAGCAGTTTTAGATCGTTCAAAAGTGAAAAATTCTATAATTTAATTTGTACGAAACAGATTTAATTTATTAGTTATTATTATGTTACTAGTGACTATATTAATCATCTCAAGAAAAATATTTAAGTGTAGCGTAGTTTTCCCATAACATGTCAAAGTCAAAATTTCGATGTTACGGGAACATATATTGATTAGATGTAGTTAAATAATTGACAGTTAACTTTAATTAATGTTGCGAGATGTACGCTTAGAGTTATAAAAACACAAAACAACAAATTTTTGTATTTAAAGAAATTTAAAGTAAAGGTTTCTTACTAGACTTTCAGAAATGTCTTAAAAAATTTAAAAAAAAAACTTGTTTTTCTTGTGTCCATAAATTTGAGCGAATAGCCATTGGCTCGTGATACTATCTAATTTCAGTGTAAATTTTTTAGTTTCAATAAGGCTGTTGGTTTTTGTTGCGTGTATGTTCCGGTTACATGAGGCTTTTGAATAATTGAAGAGATTTTGATTAGCATTTAACTGCTAGATATTTTGTACTTGTGATGGGTGACATGATATGAGTATGCCACAGCACCGGAATGAAGGGGCGGAGTAACCGGAAGATCCCAGAGAAAATCAGTTGACCAGCAGAACAAAATTTGTTGCAAAACTTACCAGGTCATGCCTATCTTTTGTGAGGTCTAGTAGGTTATAATTTCTAATGTGGTTTTTAAGAACTGCAGCACAGATTGCAGTGTATCTGTAATATGTAATAAACACTTCTAGTTTCTAGATTCAGAATGTTTTATGCAACTTAGTTTGTTATTCATTAAAATTATAGTACGTTTATCAAGAGATAACACAACAAAAAAATATTCGTCTAAACAGAATCTTAAAATTGTTCTCAATTTGCGACGACCTAATGTTCTGTGGTGTAAAGTATTTGGAGTAACAAGAAGTCTGCAAGTTCAGTTTAAACCGATAGCAAGCTCTCACTGTCCTCCCGTGACATGATCGTTAATATGCAAGGTTTGTCAGTTTTGCACTTGATGATTATACCCTGCTAGTCTCATAAATATGTAGCTAAATTACATCGAAGGTTACCATGGCGTCGTCAGCTGTCTGCTGCCCTATCTTGTGACGCTTTGCAATACTTCTAAATAACCAGTCCGAATACCGCAACTCTTAGGCGTCCCGACGCATAAATTAAAAACGCCCAGCGGTATCACGCTGGCCTATCAATCTCTTGATTCAACACTGTCTCTGTAAAGGTGTCCGGCACCTGAACTGATGCCCTGTGGCGGCACCCCGGCCCTTCGTTATCCGAGTCTCAATGCCGTCTTCAACGACTCGAAAACATGTCCCAAAATCTGTCAACAACCTAGCCATGCTCTTGTTTGGCGCCAACCTTCCTGTCGCTTGCCTTGCAGGCTTTGCTTCAATTGGGCCAATCAGGAGACAGCTTCCGAAAGATAGCCCCGCCCCTCGAGGACACGTAACTTCCTGCCACTACCGTATTTATTAGCCTACATAATTATTTAATTTCATTCAGCTGCACTTTGACAAATACCCAGTGCTCATAGTGGCTTCTGGCCTCAAATAAAGTGACTTACATGACCAATATTACAAAAAAGCGACCAAAATGTGATCAAAGAGTAACAAAAATAAACTACATACCTATATCTAAAATTTTTATCTTTAACACAAATTAAATGGATAAAAGACCCCAACATATTACAATAAACAAGCTAAGTACATACAATACACATTTCAACTAACATTTGCAGTAAATCCTACTTACTTTACTAGTCAGCATCTACATATAACCCAGGTACATCATAAAAAGCATAGGAGTGAGTGAGATAATTTGGACAGCGTTCAACTTCTAGATCTTTAACGCTGGTGGGGGGGTGACATGATGTGAGTATGGAGCAGCGTCGGAACGAAAGGGAGGGGGGAAACTGGAGGTCCCCGAGAAAACCCGCCGACCAACGGCATCGTCCGGCACAATTCCCACATGCGAAAATCTGGGGACCGACCCCGCCAGGAACAAGCATAGGAAATCAGTTGTTGAAATAGCAGATGTACTCTAACAAACAATACTTACCATGGGCATATGTTCAAATAACTAAAATTACACACACAACAGGTAAGATGCTACAAAAACTTGGTAGCATTTCCGCTAGCAATTGTGAAGGTAGAGAACTATTTTGGTTTTTTGACAAAAAAACTCTGTCAAAATACAAGATTATTGTTTCTCATCTAGTTTCTGGATGCTTTCACTCTTTTGTCGCTGCTGATCCTGTTCTTCACGCAAATGATTCACTCTCTCAAGCATAACCTGAGCAAGTTCAATTTCTTGGAAAAATTGTGATTATAGTGAATTAACTGTATTATAACATAATTTAACAAAATATGCCTATTGTTATGAAACATGATTTTTAAACCCACAGACTAAATTAACTTAAAAAAACTTACCTTGTAATACTACAATCCATAACTGTCACTTCTAACACATCACGCATAACTACACAACACTTCACAAACTTCTGGTCGTTTCAAAACTTTTATTCTACAGCGCCAGCGAAGCACACACATTGAAACCATCAGCAAAGAACACTGCTTTCAAAAGTTCACCAGTCAACACAGTTAACTCGCTACATGCGCAATGCAACCAACCCTTGCCTAGATATGAATTAAAAATACTTAACATATTAACATATCAATAATGTAGGGCCTAATTGAGAATTAGTGAGATGAATAGTACTCATTAAATTTGTTTCTACACACTAAATTTAGACACTTAGAAACATAAATTTTGTCATCTGCACCTTTCAGTAGCAGCTTAATACAATCTTATACTCTCGTTCATTTTTGTTAAGTTTTAGGAGTGCAGCTAGTTTGTAAACACGGCGTACCAGTTTTCTAGATAGCTGCCGCTAAAGCTAAGCTATCAAAGGAATAACTTTCCGAAAAAAATGTCTGTTCAAAAAAACTAATGCATATTTGAGAAGGTATAGAAGGAAATTATTCCTTGAACCAATAAAAAAAATGACAGTTTACGTGACCAAATGTAAAAAAAGTGACTAAGTGACCACCTCAAAAAACCATGACTTACGTGACCTGCCATCAGCCCTGAATACCCTACACAATTTTTTTTTTAATTCCTAAAATTCCTCACATTCTAGTTATTGTAACTATTTGAGATTTGTATCTTAAACCAAATAGGCTGGCTTTCTTTCTCTCTTGTCCGGTAGTTAGGGGGAATAAATGAACGTTAGTGAGGGCGAGAAGGCCCAGATACTTGCACCTGCTGATTCCACAAAGACATGAATTATATACATTTCTGTTTTTCCTAAATGAAATTCTGTACAGTACATAGATAACATCAGCATCTTCACACGATGACGAGAAGACTGAATCGTTGCATGACATGTTGTAACGATGGTGATTCCCATGCTCAGGCGAAGACAATACGAGTTCACAGATTAGAGCTTCTCTTCACTTTTATTACTTTCTACAATATACACAGAATTCTTTAAGCAGAAGAAAACAAGTCACTATAGCACCGACCTACATCTTATAACTGTAGGTAATATCCAATTTACTCCTGCGCAACCAATATTCTACAACTGAAAAACTGGGCACCGAACCTACAACCATCCTCGTCGCCGCACATATTTTTTCTACCTCCCGCTTCCCTTCTTTATGGCGTGACTTCGCTTCGGCCAATCAGCTATTTCCAGCTATAGGGGTTCTTATAATGAGCCTCGACGGTCATTGGCTGCTATCCTCACCTGACAATAAACCGGCTAATTGATTGACTAATAAAAATAAAAAACGGAAAAATTGAACTATGCATTAAAAAGGATAAAAAAATAATACAAATTATTTGCGCTTGTTACTATTCTGTTCAACAAATAAAAATATAAAAATAGCCTACTTTACAATGTTTATTATTATATCTGTAATTTATGATAATTGCATATAATTGATGGCAAATACTGTTATTAATTGGGGTGGTGACACATGGCACGTCAGAATTTTTTTATATCAGCACAAAAATTTTTCCTTTACAAGCATAATTTATTGTAAAAAATATATATAACTTTTTTTTGAAAGCAGTATATTCAAATTTTTGGCTTGTAAACTCCTGAAATAGCACCATTTTGCACCTAAAAATCCAATTTTTTCCCGGGGAAGGGGGGGGACCCCCAGAACCCCCACTTTTGGTTTGTGGAATGCGTATATATACTTCTTAAGGCAAACTCCCCGCCCCCTTAGATAATTGCTTACATCCGCCACTGCTACCAAGTATCTTTCAGGTTTCTGTAACTCTAACAACGTACAGTTGACATTTCTTATTAAATATATATTTTTGCACAACTAGTGTGCTGATAACTTAAAAAAAGAAAAGCTGTATTATACATTTATCTAAATGCTACAATTTTCAGTGTAGTGTTTTCCAGGTATTTCTTTAGAAGTTATGTGCTGTGGATTCTTGCCTTATTACATTTGGATCCCAACTTATATTTGTCACTGTATTATGCATTTGTTTTCACACATCTACGAACCTATCAGAACTATGCTAATGTATGTGTATTCCAGAAATGCTGTGCAAAGTCTACTTACATTGTGAAAGATATAGGTAGTGCCCAGATTTAAACCAGTGTCTGTCTTTCACCCATCTTACTCTCAGTACAGTAAAGTTTACAATTTCTGATTATGTAATTTATGTTACCAATACTACTTTCCTTTATTTATTTAGTTCATGTATAATTTAAAATAATTTATCCTATTTTGTTATATCCAATTTTTTTTTTTTTTTTTTTTTTTTTTAAGATAAAGGAAATTTAAGTACTGTAATGCTATACGTTATGTAATGGTTATCTTTGGCCATTCGTATGTGTCAGTAGTGTGGTAGTGGTACTATGGTTTACCCGGAAGCCAGACTGGAAAGTATCTAGTACCGTAGCTTGTTTTTATTCACAAAATTGTATAGGCTATTTGCTTGTGGATCAAATAATCTAGCGCTTTAAAAAGTGCTGGTAATAGGCTGATTGGACAGATATCACATAATTTTGTAGTCTTAGAATGTTTGTGTAACGACTTTACAATTGCATGTTTACAATCATAAGGAAAATTGCACACAGAAATTAAAGAATTAAAAATGTCAGCAATAGCAAGGAGTATTATGTGTATTATTTTATTAATTATGTTAATATTTATTCCATCTGCACCTTGAGCTTTATATTTTATACCCATTACTGACTTATACACTTCATCAGGCTTGAAATAGGTAAACTGGAACTGTTAGCCCCCATAATCTGGTGGTGAGTCCACTAATGAGACCATTTCTGCCATATAATAATTGTCATAAGTCTGTGAAAAATGCACATTAAATGCGTCTGCAGAAATATCAGCCTGTAAGATTTGTTACATTTGCCAATACCTATCTGATGGAACTTCTGCCACAATATACGCAAATAACTGTAAGAGCTAAGATAATTAACTGAGTACTGTAGTTTTGCTTTCCTTAGTGCTTGCGTGCATTTATTTTGCAGCTTCCTGTAAGCCTCAAAACTGCCTGCTGTTATCAGACTGGTTTCTTGAGTCGTGTTTGAAGACTGCATATAATCTATCATGTTCTTTCATTGGTTGTTGTATGTCTTGTGTTAACCAAGGGCTGGGTAGCTTTGTCACTCGTCTCCGCTTGATGGGCGCTGCTGTATTTGATACTCGTGTCAGTCAGTGATTTAGGAATTTAGGACCGAAACCTTATCATCAACAGTAGCCACATTCATTACATTATGTCAAGGTTTTAGTGCAGCATTACATTACAACTTATTTATATCTAGGCCTATATTCTTGAAATCTCTGTATGTTATTAACTTTGACTAATATTTTGGAGAGGGAAGCGAATTAAGAAATAAACACTAAATCATGGCGTGAAATTCCTGGTACACAAATTTGCCCATGGAAACTAATTAGACCAGGACAAGACGTAAATATTAAATTACATAGGGTGTAATTATGTACCTTGTCGACATATATAATACTACATGGAATGTTTTGAGTGTCCGGGTGTCAAGACTTTCAGCGTAAATTCATAATTTTTGCAAATAAATTTTTTTAAGGTAAATAACTTAGGCTAAATAAATATTATAAGATGGTAAAATATTATGGTATAATGGGGCGGCAAGGGACTATTGTTCATGAGAATGTTTTGGTCCGCACGTACCGTTCCCGTGAGAAAATGTTAGTAGAGGCGTCTGACCTCACTTCGTAGAGGCAGCATGGCGGCTTGTTACAAATGCAGCCAATGTCGTTCAAGCACACGAACACGCTGAGTGATAGAAGTTGCAACCTTGGAACGGATAGAGTAGAGATATTAGTATGTAGTTGCAGTGAACTGTATTAGTATGTAGTTGCAATGAACTGGTGTTCGCAATAACGAGAATTTTCAACAATGTCGCATAGTTTTTGTCGTGTCGCTCTGTCACGCCTAATGTGATTCCACAATTATGTGATGGATGAGAAGAACTGGGTGCAGGAGTACCAGCATGGGTTTAGGAGAGGCTACTCGTGTGAGACCCAGCTGGCTGGGCTTTTGGAAGACCTCGTGCAAGCTGTAGATGAAGGGAAGCAGGTGGACGCTTGCTTCATAGATTTTGAGAAGGCATTTGACAAGGTGCCACATGGAATTTTAATGAAGAAAGTGGATGAGCTATTGGATGACAAGTGGGTGGTAGAGTGGATAAGTGACTTCCTTGAAGGAAGGAGTCAGAAAGTGAGAGTGGGGGGCACCTTGTCAAAGGAAGGAATAGTAACGTCAGGGGTGCCATAGGGAAGTGTGTTGGGTCCCTTGTTGTTTACCATAATGGCAAATGACATGGGAGTGGGAGTGGGGGGCAAGATAAGGTTGTTTGCTGATGATTGTGTATTGTATTCGGAGGTGGGTGAGGGAAACAGCTTGCAGGCGGACATTAATCTGATATTAGAATGGACAGCAGCTAATAAAATGAAGATTAATGTAAAAAAGAC
>PNEQ01063356.1:0-13592 GCA_003012365.1 Medauroidea extradentata
AATACAGCTCTTGCTGTCTGTGAAAATAAAGTATCCTCAGTTTGCTGTAGCAGCTTTGAAAAGTGTTTGGTCACCAGTAAATAGTGTGGATGCTGAACGATTTTTCAGCAGATACAATTTGATTGTAACAGACAAGAGAACCAACATGACAGAAAAAACTGTTGAAACATGTGCCATGCTTTCTTTCAATTCTGCTGCACGATTTTTGTTTTATTACAGACTGGTTTTTGACAACTTTGTGCTTGTGTTACCATACCTACATATGTAAAGTTCATTTCAGAGTACTTAGGCCTACTTATCTATTGATTTTAGCTCACAAAAAACTGTTGAACCATATGACATGATTAATTTTTATTCTCTTATAAGATATTTTTTTAGTACCTAAGTTAATTTTTTGACTACTTTTTGCTTAGTGTATGTAGGGCCTATGTACTTATTTCAATGTATACAGATGTAAAGAACTTAATCCCATTTTAGTAAATTCTTAATGTTCTTAAAACACATTATAAAATATTTTTTTATCTAATTGTAGTGAAAATTGCTCACACTTCAAAATTTTTGTTGTTTCGTGAAAGCAAATTAAAATAAATGCTATATAAATGCTATAGGACAAAATATAAATGCTATGAGCAGGCCTAATTAATACCACTTTCCAGTGTCCCTACTAATAGTGATGGGTCAGAAAAAATGGAACCTCTTGTCATTGGAAAGTTTGCCAAACCAAAATGTTTCAAGAACATAAAACATCTTCCTTGTAAGTACAAAAACAATTCCAACTCATGGATAACATCATCTATTTTTCAAGAATGGCTGAACAGTTTTGACTGCAAGATGGGTGTGCAAAATAGGAAAGTAACTTTATTCATTGATCACTGCGCAGCCCACAATGTAAAATTCTCAGGATTGAGGAATATTACAGTTGTTTTTTTCCCCCCGAATTGCACGAGCACCTTACAGCCACTTGACCAGGGGATTATTGCCCAAGTAAAACATGATTACAAATTGCAACTAGTGCAATTTCTGCTACGACAGATGGAGTCTGGCTAAAATGTGTAGGGCATGAAGTGGAACATTCTGCAGGCAATCCACAGGCTGTGTTTGTCATGGAGTAGAACCAAACCTGTCACTATTCAGAATTGTTTTACCAAGGCTGGCATTCCTGGGATAGAAACTCAGAACTTTCCTGAAGAAGACGAAGATTTTGAAGCACCATGGACAGAACTTCAAAAAGGTTTTGATGTTGGGGAATCTTCCTTTGAAGATTTTGCAACAGTAGACAATAACCTGACCACTTGCCCCTCAGTATCTGATCTTCCTCCCACAGAGAGCCTTCACAAGATGTGGATTCAGCTGATGACAAGTCCGAGGAGGAGAACGAGATCAAACGACCCAGGCGTGAGGAACTAAGCATTGCATTTCATGTTTTGGAACGATACATCTTAACATCAGAGGATCTAGGACATTACATGACTGTGGTTCAAAACCTTGAAAAAGATGTAGCCAAAGAACTACGAAATGCAAAGAAACAATCTTCGATTAGACTATTTTTCTAAAAACTAAGTCAGCTGACAAAATGTAAATTTAGGCTTACATGTGTACATTATTTTGAACATGTATAGGCTAATGACACCATAATACAGAATTTAGGATTGTTTCATCACTTTATAAGATATAATTAAGAAGATCAGTGTTTTTGTATTGATTAAGAAGATTATTGTTTTTGTAATTAATGTTGGATCAGTAGGCCTGTTTAATTGGTTAACATGGGTAAGTGCTACATAGTCTGTGCCAGAAATTAAGTTTAAGAATACAGTAAAACCTCCATTAACGAATATTCTATTTAACGAAAAACCCTGTACAACGAAGTAAAGATTTGGCCCCTCCAAACCCCCATAAGAACAATGCATTTTTAACCTCCAAATATCGAAATTTACTTTGTTCACAACGGTAAAATTCTTTCTACAACGAATGAGTTTTAAAAAAATCACATGTCAATAATTATATTCAACAAGCCACTATTTTTTTATTCTCCTCGCGCTGAAAGTACGTTAAAAACCTTGATGCATACAATAAAAAACTGTAAATAAACATAAACACCACGTCTTCAGTTCCACAGTTTAAAGATACACACAAGGTACGCATGCGGCACTTGACATAAAATGGCAGTCAAACTCTTAGTTGCAACTTCAGCGCTCGTGGTGGTGGAATTCCATACCATTATTTCGGCGAGATAACCACTCTGAATCCCATATTTCTGTGGTTAAAAGTGCACATCCCAACAGTGTACATCATATGTGACATAGGCCTCTATTGTTTATTGTTTTGCTTTTCTATCACCGAATTAACGACGGTCTTTTAGAAGTCTACTATTTAGCACGTGGTTAGTTGTAACTTTAATGTGGATGTGTTTGAATGAAATGTTGCGGCAGATAATAATAATAAAACTTTAAATTTAAAACGTCGTTCATCAAAGTGACAGTGTGAGATACTGTAGTTAACAATTTCGACATTCGCATCCAAGCCTACACTATCAACCATAATTTCAAATTGTAGGCAGATAGAAAAGAACACTGCCTTTGTTAGCGTAAATAGGAAACGTATTAAAGTATGTAAAAATGAAGTCTTGTGCAAGGAAATTAGATGGTACTTGGAAGTTAGAGGCATTAAGAAGTAGTGCTTCGGGACTTATTTTTTAAGGGAAGGCTAGGCATGAAGTACTTGATATGCGAGTAGAAAATTAGCAAGCATCCAGTGGCTGGCTTTTCATATTTAAAGTCATTGTAACACACTATAAAGTTATCTGGTGAAGAACTTGGTGTAACCATGATATTCTAGAAACATGTCAACCTAATGTGAAGTTCCATGTGCAAGACATTTTCAGTTGTTCATAATCTTTCAAATAATTAGCAATCTCAGCAATGTTATAATTTTTTGGTTGCTTCTATAATTCCCAGGATATACTGTGAGTTGTCGACCAAAGTTTTGTAGTTCATGTGAAATTCTATGTAGAGTAGAAATCAGTTGTATAAAACCTTTATTTAACAAACCCCCTTACAACAAACATGCCATTTTTTGGTCCCTTGAGTTTTGTTAAATAGAGGTTTTACTGTATTTTGAATACCCTAAATTTTTTAAAAGTTGTATGTGAATTTTAATTTGTAATGTGTACATATATGTAAGCTTTTAAGCTTTTGTCTTTTAAATGAAACTTTTAACCACAGTTCATTCTTCCATTATATATAAAAACATCAGTTTTGTCGTATTTTGAACAAAAAATGTGGATTTCAGTATATATAAAGAACTTCACTATAACAAACCATAATTATGGTCCCCTCAAGTTTGTTATAGTGAAGTTTTACTGTACGTCCATTATGACTTGGTATCTGAAGCTAGGTCAGTACCTAAAAACACAATATTAGCAAACATAACCATGACAATATTAGCAAACATAACCATGAATTATTGTACCTTAACTAATGCCCTCTAAAAACTACTACTTTCACACTAAACTGATTTTTTAATAAAGTAAACACACCTGGTTTGCCATCACCAAAAGATATCCTTGATCAGAAATAACATTTCTCAAATTGAAAACAACATGCATCTACAGTGGAACCCCTGAATTACAATTCTCAAGGGACTAGTAAAAGTGGTGTTAAATGCAGGAAAGTGTAATCTGAGGGAAGGTTATAATGTAAAATCATTAAATGGGACCAAATACAAACCGTGTAAAAGGCAGGAAAGTGTAGAATAAGGGGGTGTATTTCAGGGGTTCCACTGTACATAAATTTAATACTACTAGCAAAAACTAGTACAACAGCTGCCAATAGTACATAAAACAAGGTGGCTATTTCTAGTAACATTCATAGTAAAACATCTGGAAGATCTACATGCATGACACGTGATTATGAAATACAATCCAACTTAATATTGAAGATAAATGTAACAAAGTTACAGCGATTTTTAAATCCATCTTGAAATCATGAATGACCAACTGGAAACCAGTATTGATGGCACTGCACTGTTAGAAAAAAAAAACTAAAGTGGATCAGTTGGTCAGAGATTTCCATTAATGCACTATAAACATTGGTATTGTTATTAGAGCAAATGTCTCAAGTCTATCTCATGTAAGCATTCCATATTTTGACAGTTCACTTCAGACAACTGTCTGTAAAGCAGATTGTGGAGACAGCTCATCCAGGAAGTAAGGTACATTTCTCAGAAGAGAAATTTCAAAATACGGAAAAGTTACACAAGACAGAGTATTAAATAATTATCAAAGGTGTGAACAGCAATATAAGCATGCTGCCAAGTGCAGCAAAAGCTGGTAGCCTACCAGTACAAAAACCATTATTAAAATCCGCATAGCAAAATTTTAAAAAATTGCCTATTAACCGGGAAGTCTAAATAAATAGATGCCACACAATGAACTGCAATAGTAAGTACATAATGCCTTAACTGCAGAAGCCATTTCTGAAAAATTTACAAGATAAAATAAAAACACTGCTTGTAACAGAAGCTAGCACAGCAGACTTTACATACGGTTTGATCTGCGATGTTTGGGTCAAACCATCCATCACACCAACAAGCAACGGATGCCCCAGGAGATGTGTACACAGGACATCGACAGCATCTTCATCCGCCAGGGAAGAGGGAATTCCTACCTACTTTATCAGCATACACTGCAGCCAATATCACAACTACCATGAACTAATTAACGTTGTGGTCTTGAAGCTTCTTCTTTCTTGAAACTTCTTTCTTCTGTTCTTCTCTTGGTACCCTTCCCACCCACCCTACTTTCTATCCAGAACATGACTGCAGCGGATGTGAAATGCAGGACAAATGGTTGCAACTACAAGTAATCCCAAAAAAATTTATCTTCCACGTTTTCCTTGATGAACATTCTCAGCATGACAAACTGACGACTCAATTCAGGTGAAGAACCCATTCTAACTGCCTAACATCAACCCCCACTTTCTGACACCCAAACTAAACCAGGCCTGCTGTGCACAATGGAAATTGACTTCTCCCAGACAACAAAAACATAAAGGCAGTAAACAGTGAGGTACAGGAAGTAGAATTACATCTTGCATGAACTTCTTGCAAACTGGTCGGATCTCCTTGCTGAGGGTGGCACTGAACATCATTACTTGCTTCCCATGAGGAGTATTTCGAAAAATATCTTGCACGTCTCTCCTCATGTCTGAAAGAAAATGAACTTCATTTAGAAGACACTCAAAATAACAAAGACAATAGCTTACAAAATTCAGAATTCAGAATATGATAGACATCAGTCACCATCATTCAGATGTCCCTATCATTTTATCATCATCAACAGAAAACTCATTACAAAAGTAATACCAAAATAACAACGGTTAACAAATGCAGAATACGACCATCATTCAGATGTCCATATCTCTATCATAAATAAAAATCTCTTAACATTTCATGCACACAAAATATAAACTGCAAAACACTAAAAAAATTTATGATTAACGCAATAAAAAATATTTAAATAGCCAACTATTCAGTAATCATTTAAGCAAGGACTTGCCCTACAAGAGATTTTTTAAAAATTTTTACAGTCCTTTATATACCACATTTACTAATTGTGTACATTTTGGGCTAATACACTGAAAATAGAAAAGAAAATACACTAGACCCCCGATTTTACGAACCCTGGATTTAACGAAGGTAGCGATTCTACAAATACAATCTCAGGAACCCTAAAAAATAACAAAATTATATGACAAAAATAAATTGTAAGGAATTACATTGACAATTAATAAAACATACTGTATCTAATTCACGCCATTAAAATAAGAATTGTAGAGTTGCAGTTATTACTTGGTAAGTCACAATATTAAAAATAAAACAAAAATAGCGAAAATCCGTTAAAAAATGTGGCAGTGACAGTTTGAAAACCACGCGGTAGCGCCGCCGCCTGTGCCAAGCTAGCCGGCCTGTCTCCAACTACGACGTATTATGATCTGTATTGAGGTCGTACTATATAGACACAAAGTTCCAGCGCATGCGCATATGCTCAAATAACTATAGTACAGCCTCCTCCTAGGCTGTTTCACGTCTTATATCTCTCTTGTCTCGCGCCGAATGAGTTTACTTTTTTACATGAACCCTATAAATAATAGTGTGATATTTTTCTTTATTGCGTTAACACCATACGCACTTAAAGCAATTAACTTGGAGCATAATTTGCTTAAACAATGCGTTACTGCATGTCGTAAAACGTGCGTTTCAAAAGTGAGCACGATAATAGCGCTAACTATTTTCCAAGTGTAGAAACATTTGCCTCCGGGTATGTCCAACTTGGAAAATAGACGTTCGTGCATTACTTAATCCCGGAACTCCTAATTTATTTTTACCGCATGTACTTACGGTGATAATTTTCAATCACTTATACAAGTAATTCTCGACGATTTTAGATGAGAATGTCCCAAAATGGCGTTTTTGGAACATTGAACGTCTGTATATGCTACGGTGCTGCTATCTATCCTCCATCTTGTGAATGTTCGTACAGTTGCGCTATCTGTCCGTTCTGCACGCTACTAGTATCTACGTTCTCGTACAATTGGAATGTTTTTACGTTAAATTATGTAAAACTGCGAGATGAATAAATGCATCCGCCTATTCCTTCTTTCTTTGGTAAATAATTTACAAGGGCATTTTACTAATAAGGAATGTCTACTTTTTTTCCCCACTAAACGCTACGCAAATCGGGCTATTCGCTCGCGAGAAGGCACTCGACAGCTCGGTTTTCTCTTTTTTTAGGTCAAGAGTCGGTCATATCTATTGTTTAACGGTGTTCTTTTGATCATAAGACGTCCGACTACTGATATAAATTTATATTTAAACTATGACTTGCTTTATTTTTCCGATAAATGCTACAGGAGTCGGGCAATTTGCTCGAGAGAAGACACTCGAAATCTCGATTTTCTCATTTTTTGGTGACAAAGGTCTGTCATATCTACCGCTCAACAGTGCGACGTCTGCCTACTGATATCAATTCATGTTTACATTATTACGTTAATTTCCCGCAAAATGTTACGGAAGTCGAGGCCAGACTAGGGACACTTTGCAGAAAAAATGCAATTTTAAAATTTTTTGTTAATGTCAGGGGGGGGGGGGGCAAAAATAAGCCGCTATTGAATTTACGAAGAATGCAAGGAGAGGAACCGTGAGTATTCGTAAAATCGGGGGTCTAGTGTAATACAGGCATGGAAAAAAGGAGGCCAGTAAGATGGAGAAGGCGGGGAGTTGTCTTGACAACAATGGGAGGAAGAGAGACAGGGTTCTTACAGCAACAAACAATTTAAATCAAGGACTTTCAAAAGCTTTTCAAAGACTGTCCACCAATATTTCAAGGACCGCAGTAAATTAAATTCCATACTCCAAATTTTTATTTGAATGTCTAAGGTTTTATTTGTAACACATCTATTACGGTTTCCTACTCTCTTCCTTAGATCTTAAGTTCACTGATGGTAAATGAACCAGAAATTTTAAATTTCATTTTAAATTAACACCATAATTATTAAAAAGTTTCATGAAAATAAATTACAATGAATCACAAAATAAGTACTTTTTACAGAGAGATGTTTAGTTTTCAAAAATATTCAGGCTGTTACCGTTTCTAACGTAAACAAATATGGCTGATGCCATGCTCCTGCCTAAGTATTAGCACACATTAGAGTATTTTATTCCCAATTCAAAGTATTAAAATTACCACTAATTACATACTGCAACTCAATAAACAAAGAATAAGTAAGCAAAGTGAAAAATCATTGATCACTAATAACGCAACGTACAGTGCGAGATTGTTGGTACTAACACCACTTCAAAAGTGGTCGGGCAACTTTGACTTAAAAACGTGGGAGACATTTCGCTTTGCAGCATGCACTGCACTCTAGCTTCTCTCACACCTGACATGTAAATACTGCACTTCGTATGGGCCACTTTCTCTTTTCAAAGCTCTTTAGTTTCCAATTTTTGCACCTCTTCTCCTAAAAAAAAACTTTGCCATTAAATTCTAGCAGATGCTGATTACTACTTGTCGCGATCACATAAAAAAACACTAGACGTAATCTAATGTGATGTGGTATGCCAGAAAGTATATCAATTTCACAGACACTGCAAAACGTCTGCTATCAAGTAAATTATATTACAGAAATAATGCGTAGACAATATGGTTTCATATTTCTGAAAAAGGATTTTAATATTAGGAAAATATCCAGAATATTATTTACATAAACCCAAAAATTCAAGGACTTTTCAAGGCCTTTTAAGGACACTGTCAAAGTTCCAGGACTATCCAAGACCGTAAGAACACAGCTGTTTAAAACCTACATTACTAACTAAAAATTCATTAAAATTTACTGCATTTTGCAAACAGTGCGGAAGAAATACCACGAGAGAGTAATTTTTTACCATGTGGAAACTTGAATCACAACACATTGTCAGGGAAACCACTGGTCTGGCAACACTGATGGGAACCACTGAAAATTTTGGTACAAAAGCAATAAATAAATAAATAAATTCATTAAAAAAATAAATTCATTAAAAAAAATCTTATGAGACAAAAGACTGGTAGCACATGTTAAATCCACTGTTCCATACAACTACAATATCGATACGAAAAGATATTATGGAATTAAAAAATTGGTATATGTACCAAAAATGTTTGTACACCAAATTTTGAAATTCCAGTTTTTTTTTTAGAATTCCCTGACTTTTCCCTGACATCTCCAGACATCTTAAATTCCATGACTTTTCCAGATTGCTCACTATCCTGTATCAAATAACACAGGCATGACGCTGGGCACTGTGAATGAGGAAGCAGAGCATCATGTGACCACTGCAGTACGATCAGACAGGCTGAAGAAAAACCGTTTGTGATGCATCAAAACTATTATTGCTTTCTATTACGATAGTCCATACCTGCCAACTTTTCAAAATGACCATCAGTAAAACTTTTCCAGAATGTCAAATTTTTGCGTACACTGCACGCTGCAATTTGTGTGCCAAATAATAGCAGTCTCTATGTCTTATGAACTGTACACATAATAATACATAACATTTTTTAACGTTTGTTTTTAAAGTAGGCCTAGTTATTAAGATTTAAATATGTAAAAACAATTGTTTGCCAAGTTATACTTTGAAGAAATTCCTGTTCACTTAATTCTTTGAAAATCCATCATTCTTTTATAGTTCAAAATGTACACTTGCATCTTTAAAAAACCTGTAAGCACGGTTACAAATATAGTTTCACAAAGTTTGATATAAATCTCAACTAGTTCTGTTTATATGGCATGAAATAGCCCAATACCAAACTGGATTGTGTTTTGAGTTACAAAATTCTGTAAGGCAATATTCAGCTCTAGTTACAGCGCCTTTAAAGCCTACTTACGAAAATTCATGTTTAATTCTGTGATTTGCACGTTAGCCTGTAACTTTAAATAGTACGGTAGTTACAGTTAGGGGCTTCATACCATCTTCCATTAATTACACTAATAAACGCGCACAAAAATTACACTAGTACAGTAAAACCTCATTAATTCGAAATGCTATATAAATCGAAGTCATCGCTCGGTCCCAAACGTGACGATAAGGCTGACATCGAGCGCTGGAAAAGGCAAGCGGAAGCGCAGAGTTGCAGACAGCCTAGTAGACGTGATGCGCGCTACTTGCAGTACAGGGCTCGCCAAGAAAAACGCAGCGTACAATGACCAAGAAAAATGCAACAAACTTTTTTGGTCCAATTATTTCATAATACTATTCCCTTTTTCAATTTAAATGCTTAATAGTTCTCGAAGACTACTGTAAATATGGGTGTAAAAACACAGACTTCGTACTAAAAAAAAACTAATATCCGATAATTTGAAATACAAAATTTCGTTCGCAAGCACTTCGAATTAACGAGGTTTTACTGTAGCAATTATGAACAGTTCGTTTAAGTCATATAAAAACACTATTATTGTACGTATGCTTCACAATAAGAAAAATTATTTTTCTTTCATGTTCGCGGCGATATAAAACGTGTGCAGTGCATCTTTCTAACTCCAACATTTTGTCACATCATACGGTAGTTACACGTACCGTATTTGCCGGCATATAAGACGACAATTTTTACATATTTTTGGCCCTCAAAAATTGCTACTCGTCTTATATGAGAGTACAAAATTTTGGTAGCCAAAAATCGTTTGAAAGCTAAGCTGTGGAGTTTTATGTTTCAAGGAATTGCATTTTTCGACACAAATGAAAACGAGTGCCCCGTTAATATTAATAAAATTTACGGTACGAAATTTTGATGAGTTTCATTCATAATAAAGGACACTTCCTCGCAGCAACGTGGCGATCGATGCGAGCGCGTGCCGAGATACTTTGTCTCGCCAGCCGACAACTCTCGGGCGGAGAAAACGAGGATCTAGGTCCGCATGCTTTCATCCTTTGTCTCGCAAGCACAAGACTATCGGGCGGAAAAAACAAAGATCTAGGTACCGTACCACACATTCATATGTCTACCGTCTAGTGCTAGGCTGGCGGACAACAGCGCACAGGAATGCAATGACCTTGCATGCAGCCGGCGTTGCCATGTAGTGGGCGGAGTGCCTCAGTCCCGCGTTGCCAAGTCGCGCACACCTGCCGGCAAATGGAGATATCGCCGACCGCCACCGTGCATTTCCTTGGCTCTTGGGCGCGCGGAGGGCAGTAGTGGCCAATGTTATTCGTTTATGTGTCTATTATGTTTAAATGCCGGTAATAAATGCATTGAAAATATATAAACTAAGTTTGTAATGTTTCAGGCAAAGGGGAAAAAAAATATTTTTCTGTCTGGAATTTCAAAATTAGTAATTTACTTTTTTTCAAAATTTGTACCTTCAAAACCACGACTCGTCTTATATGCGGGGTCGTCCTGTATGCCGACAATTACGGTAATATTCATTACAAAAGTGGAAAAATATTTTTACACAGAGGTAAAAATTCAGCTTCCAAGAACACAAAAAACTGCCGACTTGGATATGAAACACACTTGTCGCTTAAAAATGCTTAACACGCACATCGCCCATCTTGTAACAGCCCCTACAAGAAAAAACAAATTGGCTGTTAGCTATAAAATACGCCAATAAGAAACCGGGAACAAAATATATACAGAATTTTGTTATTGGTTCCTGTAGAGTTCATTGTAACCAACTGCAGAATCTACAGTAAATACTGATTTTACGAATGTTTATGCAAAATAGTAGAGAAAACAAAACTGCAAAACAAGTTTCATGTTGGTACGCTTGTGCAAAACATATTTGTCCGCTAGTCATTTGTAAATAATGACAGAAATGTACACATAACATTGTCGAACGTCCCGAAATCCATACAATTTTCTTGTCCTCCGTGAAACGTATGTACTTTCTGTACATTTTACGGACAATCCGTAAAAGTTGGCAGGTATGCGATACCTTTACAAACATTTTCAACTACTGTAACGTCTAGAGCGCACCACCAGCTGAGTACATGACGCCACGTACAATCAATATCACGCAACTCAAAGCAACATTTGTTTAAGGTATCAGTTGAAACTGTCGTGCTTTGTTTATGGGATGTTTCTAGCTCGCGTACTGCCGTTTTTTGTCATAGTGTTCACGTAATTAAAAATGCTTTCATTTTAAACTAATTAACTAACCGTGTAATTAATATGAAAAATGACATTAAAATATTGTCGGTACTTCTTAAATCTCGTCTTAGGACGTTCTCGTCGTTAACGAGGTTTACTGTAGTACTATCAAACTCCATATTCACAACTCTATGTTAGTGCTAGGAAAGACGAATGAAATGGAAACAGATCAGCTGTGGATTTCTCACTAATGGATAGTGTTGGGGAATCCGCATATCATCACATCTGTTGTATTACAGCTCTCAACGTAAACTACAATGCTTACCAAAGAAATGTATGCACGTACCACTAAATACACAGAGTTGAAAGAACTTATGCTGTAGTACATAATATTAATGATAGAACACTCTTACAGCGACCAATACTGACAGCTAAACAGAAATGTTAACAGTAGAACCCCATTTTTTCACCATCCAAGGGATCCGTAAAAATGGTGTAGAAAGAACGAAAATGTAAAAAGTGGGTAATACTGAGAAAGGCTGTTATAGTACAGTAGAACCCAGATTTAACTAAATGCCTCTGGACTCAAAAATGTTTACTCTAAATCAGTGTTTCATTAAATCCAACTTTATAATTTTTGACCTCCAACCATAAAAAAGTTAAATCCATGGGGAAGTATCGTCGGAAATAGTGGTAATTTAAGAAAGTACGATAGCCCACAACAATAACAAACAGCTGTTACCATCAATAGGTAAGCCGCAGCTATAAAAGAAAAAAAATTTGGTTAAAAAAAAAAGTGACAAACAACCAATTATTCTTTCTGTCTCTCTCCCGTTCCTTCAAGAAGATTTAGGAGATTTCCACAAAAAAAAAACTGAAGTTTGCGAGATAACTGTAAAATAATAAATAATTACGCATTGCAACGGTCATTGTAACTTACACGCTGCCGAGCTCGTGAAACCAGCTGGTTGCTGTTCGCCCAAAAATACTTTTCACTCAAATATTTAGCAACAGCGAAACATATTATTTATGTTAAATTACTTATAAGTAGAGACAAGTGTTTTTCGCGACGCGCAAAATCGCGAAATTTTTGCGAAATTTGTCACTTCGGTTTGAAATCGCGAAATTGATTAATCATGTGCGAAATTACGAAAAAATTGCGCTAATTTTGACGTGTTCCCTAGTAAATTACGACTGATCGAGATATCGATTACATGAATCGAGAAAATTGATTTTCAAACTGCGACGGCGAGTTTCGATAGTATCGAAAGAGACATGAAAATGGCGGTTGTAGGCTGAGGATGATGCAACGTGTTTATTTAACCTTGTTTTTTTACGTGATTCCTGTTTACTTTCGTTTGAAATTCGTAGTGATAAAATTAATATTATGTCGTTTAATACGGCAACATTAACTACGAACAAAGAAATTTACGTTTGTAATAATGTTGTGAAGCATAATTTGCCACACTGGATGTCTCGGAAAATTACACAGCAAATTGTATTCACGCATCGCGTAAAATGATAGGAACGAATGAAGTAATTCTGCATAAATTTTCCGTTGACAAAAACGAGTGAAAACAAAAAATTAAAATTAAATTGTTGCGTCTTAAAAAGAACATTTAGAGCGAAACACGAATGAACAAATTCAAGGTATGTAGGTTATGCTATTCGAAGTATTTCATTCTTTATGGCGTTTTTGTAACTTCAAGTAATACCGACGCAGCCATAAAATATTACGTACATAAATTTATCTCGCAGTTTAAATAAATTGTCAGGCATAATGGAAAACAGAGGTTCAACATAACCTAATATTAAGCACTGGATTTTCTGCATTGTTTTTAGATTCTGTCTGATTTTACTTGAGAAAAATAATACCGATAATAGCTTCTTCTTGCGACTAATGTTTATAAAATTGTATCTCCTCTCCCATTCATATGTATCGGTGTGTTTCATATGCCTAATCTAACCGTCA
>PNEQ01063357.1:0-13592 GCA_003012365.1 Medauroidea extradentata
TGAATTTTCTCACTTGTTATCTATTCACTAAAATGTTCCGTTAGTTTGCAGGCCAAACTGCCCCATCCCCCCTCCCCATTCATCACCCTATACAACCTGATCGGCCTTTCCACTCTCCTCCTGTGCCTCAATGGTGTGTCCTTCCAAGCCCTTCATTGTCGTGCTGGGCCTAAGTTTCCTTTCCTCTTTCGTTTAATCATCACCTACCTCGCTGGCCTTCTCTGCACCTTTTCCAGCTCCTGCACCTCCAGGTACGGAACCGACTCCGCAGCAGTATATTCCAATAATAGGAGGAACCATCTTGCACTATGCCTTTCCCTTCACCTCACCAGTAAACCCCCCTTCTCCTCTTAACACCCTTCCGAGCAGTCATAAAGCCCATCTTCCCTTCTTAACCACTCTGTCCACCTGCTTTGTCCATCTTATATCAGCCTCTATCACAACCCCTAGGTACATTTTATGGCATGGCAGCAGATCGTGTAAATTTTGACTTTGACGCACCTTTATTAGAGAATTAGGAGAGTTAAAATTGTTTCGTAAGAGGGAACTGTACTCACAAGTATTGTCTACAAAACTAACACTGTTGCGTGTAAATATAAAATTTTGATTTTACAGCACTTGAACACCCTTAAGGGGGGAACTCCCTGCAAAATTTTAATTGTTGTGATAATTGTTAATTTGTACGAGACTTTGTACGTTTTATAGGCATACATTGTGACTATTTTTACAGTTGTAAAATTTTGTAGGTTTCATAGTTTTTGCGTAACGGCATGTCAAAGCCAAAATTTGGATTAAATGGTTTTATAAGAGAAATGAAAACCATCCGTCATACAGAAATTAAAAAAATTCCCACTGAAGAACATTGTCTCGGGCTACGTCTAGTCATAAATAGAAAATCACATCAAATATATTTTGCATTTTTAAAAATTGCGGAATTTGAAATTAAAAAATGGTAGCTTTGTGTATTTTTTTTTGGTACAAAAAATTCAATGTAGTGTTTTTATACATGTCCAGTTGTAGCCCACGACACTGTTCTTCAGTGAGAATTATTTTGATTCTGTTAGTTAATTGGTTTTTGTTTCTTGTATAAAACAGTTTAATGCAAAGTTTGTCTTTTACTTGCAGCTATACGAAAGCTATGAAAGCCAGACAATTTTTGTTACTGTGAAAAATAGTAAAAATATACTAAACTACTAAACAATATCTCGTGCAGATATAAAAATTACTAAAATATCAAAAATTTTGCGTGAACTCCTCCCTTAACCATCTCGATAGTCTGCAAGAATTTCCAGAAATAACTGTAGGGGTATTGCGATATAATGTTAAAAATGTAATTTATTTTATGTAGTTGTATTGTTGTTTAATTTGATAAGATCTGCTGAGATTGTATATATTGTGTATGTAATATACTAATTGAACTGATAATTACTTGTAATTATATTGTTATTAATTCAAACTTTGAATATGTAAATTATATATGTAATATGATAACACGACACTGTCAATTGCTTTAAAGGTTATCACGTTGCAAAATTTCATATTTTTATATTTGCACAGCATAGTGTTCATTTTTTAGAAGTTACTTATGACTGCAAATCCCCCTTGTAATAATTTTTATCTCTCATAGTTTTCCCATAGCAGCACGTCCAAGTCAGAATTTGCAAGTTACGGGAACATAGGAATATCAAAAACTAAGTGACTTACTGAAATGAAATAATTAGCACTGAAACTAGATTTTACAGGCCATGTGCTAAGGATTTAAAAACACAGAGAAATTCCTTTGTACTTTTTTAAAAAAAATCCAAAAACTATGGAAATTTAGTCATTTATGTTAGTTTTTAAAAAAAAAACAAAAGAACTTTGGTGTGTGTTTTTAAATCTTTTAGCATATTGCTCATCTAGTTTCAGTATAAATTATTTAATTCATGTAAGTCTCTTGGTTTTTGTTATTCCAGGGTCATTCCATGTGAAATTATCAACAAATGAGCTTTGCCTCACAATTTTTGATTTGAATGAAATTTGGTAGGTTGTATGCACCAATAATCTAGACTCCAAAACAATTTTTAAATTCCTACTTTTTTTTTATAGAGTCTATCATTGGCAGCAAGGACAAGCAGAAAATGACATTTCAGAGTTATTTTATAAAATCTGTATAAATGTAATTTAAACGGGAATTATGTCAGCAAGGGCTCATTTGAAAGCTTAAGACATGGTCTTTTTTTACGTAACCGATTTTAGGTTTACGTTAAGCCCAATTAGAAAATTTGAGGCTTACATTTTAGATAAAAAAAGTGATTTTTCTAAGATTTTGAGAATAAAAGTCACAATGAAGGAGAAGGATTCAAAGTAACAATATGTTACAGTAATATGTGAATAGTATGTGCAGAAAAAAAAATTGGGTTGTTATTTTAAATCCTACCACCTAAAAATTAATGAATTATGAAAATACTTAAAATTCTCCACTTTTAGAACTAAAATTATGAAACTGCTAAAATACCAAGACGTAGCAGTGAACTTCACAACAAAAAAACTTCATGTTCTTACTCCCAACGGTTCAGGTGCCATGGGCCTTTCAATTCAACGTAGAATAAAAGTTACACTGAGCTAACTGTAAACGAGGGCTATCAGATAGAATACTGGTCACATGATGGTATATGTCTATTTTATAATACATTCTAACTATTGTTTAAGTATAAATTGCTTATGGGTTTAGTTTTACGATTATTGTGTTGCAATATATTCATTCAGAAGAGTTGACAGGTGCTCATGCTTTTGTGGTGAGATGTTGTGACATCTTCCAGTGGCTGCCGTGGACAACTCTCTGGGGGAGAGAGTACAAAGGATGTTCTTTTTCTGGACCCATGTGTTGTTGTCAGTAGCTGATTTCTTGAAAGAGGTACCAGGACTTCGAGAATGGAAAAAGTGACTCCTATATTAGTCTTCACTACCGTGAACTTTCACTTCACAAACTTCGCCTAACCACTATTCTGAATCATACACACAGCACACATAATCCTTGAGGTTAGGTTGTACTTTATGATCTTGAAGTTCACTTTCTTTTTTGACTGTAGCAGTTTTATACTCCACAGAAAGTGATGTGACACGGACGTGAAGAACACTTTGGGTGTTGGGAATAAAACTATGTAATGTTCTAGTTTGAGGTACTGGAATGGCTAGTTGGAACCTTGTTTGCAGTTGCTGTTCAGCCTCTTCAACGTCTTGATTTGAACGGAACATAAAATGTATGTTCTTTATGTTGTCCACACAAAACGTGAACATATCTAGGGGAGAGATTATACGGTTTTTCACAGTCCTCTGAAGACTTAAACGGTCCCACCAATACCATCACATGGTCCCGTGCCATGGCACGTGGCAAAGAAATGCCATTCTGCTTTAACTCCGAAATCTTCATGGCAACACAGATTGATAAAGCTCTTCTTGTTTTTGTACTGGACTGCTGAACCATCAGAAAAGTAAATAACTTTCTTCAATTGAGGGAGGGTAGATTTTAGATGGATAATAAGTAATGTTTGAAAGGCATAGAAAGTAGTGTTGTGTTCCAATGAGTCACTGATAATGCAAAAACAATGGTTCCTTAACTCTCCATTTTCCTTAAAATACAACACAAAGGGAAGTATAGTTGTCTGATTACTAGACCAGTGATAGGACAGTACTTCATCTTGCACTATGAAAGAGAAATTTTCTGAGAAATCCCCCATTACAATGCATTCTTTCTCCAGCAGAGTTGTCTTCTTCATGTTTAAGACTTCTGTTTGTTTCTTTGCAATAAAATGGTGGCCTCGAAGTTGCTCAAATCTTTCCAGTAGCTTATCCAAGTAATTATCAAATGGAAGGCAACAAGTACACAGCTCACGACGGTCTGTTGTAACCTGTAGTTTGAATTTCAATTCTGTTTCCATTTTGTCCAAATTAATATATGCTTTTTGCAGTACTGCACACACCTCATTACTTCCTGGACATTCAGTACATTTTGAGAGTATGCACCGATCATTATCAGTACTGCAGACCATACATGACAAAAGATTTCTGTAGTACATGTTTGCTTTTTACAGCTGAAAGCATCAGTTTTACATTCTGGTGGATGATGCATACACAAACAAAATGAGTGCCTGATGAACCAGTTAACACACAAAACTTGGGCCTGAGTTCTGCAAACTTAGAAAATCCTACTTTTATGAGTGGATAATTTCTCTGAAACATGTATAAAGTTCCTTATGGTTACATAATAATAACCATTTTTGACTATTAACTTTACTACCATCAGGTCCCCTAACAGACACACAGTTTTTTTACCTTGCATCATTCTGCTGTATTCGTCATTTTCATAGAAATCTTGAACTGTTGTTATTGAAACATCATCGAGTTTGTTCCTACCTGCTTCTGTTCTTATTTTTGGCAAAATTCCATCCTTTTCAGTCAGTGTTTTTGGAATGCGGGCAAGATATTGGCTGACGTTAAACTCACCCTGAACTTAAGCAATGCTCCAGCTGCTAGGTAACAAACTCAAAATATTAACCTTTACTTGAGTAGAAGAAGCAGTCTTCATTTTTGAGTTTCTGAGTAAATTGTTTGTATTTATTTCCAAGATTAGCGTTCACCTTCAATGTATTTTCATTGTCAAGAGTGAACGGATGCTCCTGTTTCTTAGGTCGGATTATCTTGGGTTTGCTTTATTTTGGGTACATTTTGGGGTTTGTGTTTCTTTAGTTTCTGTTGTAGGGTTTTCCTGTGTTATGAGTTTCTGGGGCCTAGTGCAGTGTGTCTGTTTGCCCCTTTTGGATGGGACCCCGAGGCTGGCTTCGGCCGCCTCTTAGTGTGAGAGGTGTTGCCCCGGTTGACGGTGCCTTAGCCTCCCCTTCCCCGCCGGACCTTCCGCTCCACTGGCCATGGAGGTGGGACCTGGGAGGAGAGGGGGGGGGTCGAGTTCCGCCGGCCGGCGGCAGGGGTGCTGGCGAGGCGGGCGAGCCGCGTTTTCGCGACGTGTGGAGAGAGGAGTCACTCTCGGGTTGGAAGCCGAGCAATCAACATCGTGAGCTCTGGGGATGGGGCGTGTGCCTTGGTAGGCTGTAAATCTCTTATCGAAGGATGGATGCGCCAGCGGCGAGAAGTACGTGAGCGTGGCCTGCGCTATCGTTCTGAAAGAGGACGTAAGGCTGTCTTTTCCGCTCCGTGAGAGGTGAGCGTCCTTTACTCCAAAAGATTCGTCAAGGAATTTGGTGAGTTGCCGTTTCTGTATGGAGACATGTTCCCTCATCGCCGACCCCAAGTTTGGGTAACTGGGGCGCGTCGGCAGCTGGGCATTTAATGGCCTTATTGAAGGCACTGTAGTGTGTGGACAGCACGCAGTTGGCACAACATCGCATTCGGGATACAACAGGGGGATATCTTTGCCTGACTGTTTAACTTTACTAAATTGTTGCTGCACGTTTGGGAGGAAATGTTGGGAGCATCAGTGAAACGAGTGAATGGTTATTTAACGAAGTCGAATGGGGAAGATCGTCAGAGTGGATACTTGTGCACTTGTACATTAGGCTCATCAGTAATTTGAGAGATTGTTTGCACATTGTGAATCAGATTGTACTTTCATCAGTGTGTGTGTGTAAACTTGATGGCGTGTAGCGGACATGTATGTGAATTACATCTCGAAGTTATTAATACACGAGCTTTAAATTATGTTGTGTTTTTCATTGCTCACGAACAATGTGTTGAAAACCCTGGTCACTAAATCGCTATAAGCATCTGTTAGTTGACGTGGTTTTTACTTGCCCCTTGTTGAGTTTGAGCTGTGGGAGCTGGTAATTTGTAAGGCCTTCAGCCTCTGGGAGTCGTCTCAAGTGAGGTGGGCTCAAGAGGAATATTCAATTCAAAAGATGCACTTAACTTTTCTGTAACAGAAGTAGCTATTTGATTAACTTTATTCTTTACCAGTGAAGGCCTAGCTTCATTTGACAACTTCTGCATCTTGACAGGAGAAATGCCAAGTGCTGAACAAGTTTCATCAACAGACTCAACAAGCACACCTTCAGGTTCATTAACATCTAAACAGTCTTCTTTGCTGCAAACATGTTTTGTGTCTTGTTTTGATTTGTGAATTTTGTTTAAGCATTTTGTGCATAGAGCTTTCACTGGGATTAAAATAACAGGATTGCTGTCTGCAAGTTGTATTAATATTTCACGCAGTTAACAGTTTTAGAGTGTACATTGTTGGGGTCTGAACGAGACTTGCCATAAATATCAAAATATCTGTCCAGAAATTCAGCCTCGTGAAGTGTACAAACAGTTTTTGTATCTTGATAATTAGTCATTAATGCAAATAATCTTTTCTGTTCTTCAGTAAACTCAGAAATGTTATACAATATTGAGGATCTGGAGTAAGACAGTTTGTGACATACACTTCCAGTATAAATGCTAATAGAACAAGAACGTTCCATTGTTTTAGTAACTACAGACTTGAAATGTAATAATTGTTGTAAAGTCAATTAAATGGAACACAAACTTAAACTTCGATACTTTAATCCTTCTGCTTAATTTTAGTAACTTACCTCACTTCTTCCTTCTACCACTCGTCTCCATACACCATCCCGACAACAACATCCGACACCACTCTTACCAACCCAGAAAAATTTACTTATTTACAAACGTTAAATTTATCAATTAAACAATAATCTCACCCTAACTGCATAAATATTTTGTCACACTTCTTATCACACTTATGTTAAAGACTGCAACACGTCAGACAACCTATGAGCACCTAATCAGAGCAATAACTGAGCAAGGGAGCTTGGCATACAGACTTGTTGATATATGTTGGTTGACTGATAGTACATTCCTACAAAGTGTGTCACCAACCAGTCAAACTCACATCCTCAGATTCCTGGATGACTAATAACAGTGTAATCCTACAAAGTGGGTCACAAGTCAGGCAAACACGTATCCATTTGACACTTATACCTCCTCTCAAGGTACAAGTATCAGTGAGTCCTAGCGTGCCACTTCAAAGGCTCATGGCACCTAAACCGTTGGGAGTAACAACATGACGTTTTTTTGTTGTAAAGATCACTGCTATGTCTTGGTATTCTAGCAGTTTCATAATTTTATCACCTGTCTCACATTTATTTTTTTTAAGTCTGAAAGTGGAGAATTTTAAGAATATTTTCATAATTCATTAATTTTTTGTAGGTAGTAGGATTTAAAATAACAACCCAATTTTTTTATGCACATACTACTCACACATTACTGTAACATATAGTAATACTGACTTGTTACTTTGAATCCTTGATTGTGATTTTTATTCTCAAAATCTTAGAAAAATCACTTTTTTATATATAAAATGTAAGCCTCAAATTTTCCAGTTGAGCTTCACTTAAACCTAAAATCGGCTACGTAAAAAAAACATGTCTTAAACTTTCAAATGAGCCTTTGCTGACATCATTCCCATTTAATTTAGGCTACATTTTATACAGATTTTAGAAATTAATTCTGAAATGTCATTTTCTGTTTGTCCGTGCTGCCAATTATAGGCTATATAAAAAAAGTGTATTTTTAAAATATAATTTGTTGTTTTGGAGTCTAGATGATTGGTACATGTAACCTACCAAATTTCATTAAAATAAAAAATGATGTAGAAATTTTTTTTTTAATTTGTTGTTTTCACATGGAATGGCCCTCCAATGTTCCTGTAACTTGCAATCTGACTTTGACATTCTACTATGGGAAGACTACGAGAGCTAAAAAATTATTTCAAGGCGGAAATGTAGTAACAAGTAACTTCTATAAAACGAACACTATGGCGTACAAATATAAAATTATTAATTTTGACCACGTGAACACCCTTAAGCATAACGACAATAAAATATCTTTCTATTTACAAAACCTTTTAGTCCCTCCCTTAAAGGGTGATTAACCTCAATTTTCGTCTTTTTTTATTTTTATATTTCTACCAGATGTTTTTTTTTTCTTATTTTAGACATAAATTTTGACTAAATCTTCCTCTTTGGAAATTTGTGTCTGTCATAGTTTTTGCGTAATGAGTCGTAAATTTCAAAATTCGCACTTTACGGTTTTATACACGCCACTAAAACCAACTGACAGGGCTAACCGAAAAAATTCACAAAGTATAACAACGTTGTAGGCTATGACCTAATACATATAAAAACAAAAAATATATATTGTTGTATTTAATAAAAAATGCTGAATTTTTAAATGAAACTTAAAAAATTCCAATACATTTTGACTGATGTAGAAATCAATGAATCTGGCAGCACAAATTCCTAGGCCTTTATGTTGATAGTCAATTAAATTGGAAGATACACATTTAGCACATTCTCCCAAAACTCAGTTCTGCCTGTTTTGCCTTATGTAGTATTGTAGGCTTATTGAATAGAAACTCAGCAGTAATGGTTTACCATGCATATTTCCATTCCATCATGAAATACGGCATAATGTTCTGGGTAAATTCTACCCACAGGAAGTAAATTTTTTTGCATGCATAAAAGAGCAGATGGTAGAAAACAGTCAAATTTTTCTGCAGACCCCTCTTTAAAAATTGAAAAATAATGACTATCTTTTGAATATATTTACTCCTTGCTGATATTCATTTCGAAGAACTAAAACTCATTCTGCACAAATGAACATTTTCATCAGCATAATACAAGAAGTAAAACCTAGTGCATATGCCTCTTGTTAACTTGACCCTACAACAAAAAGGACCTACATACATTGCTGTCAAACTGTTCAACAAACTTCCAAGGTACTTGCAAATGTGTTTTGCAAACGTAACAATATCATCGGCTTAGTGGAAAAAGTTGGTAAGTCCAGTTTATGAGGTATGGACTTACCAACTTTTTCTACTAAGCCGACGATATATAAAAAAACTCATAAAGGAATTCTTAATAACCCATTCTTTCTATTCAGTTCAATATTTATTCAATCAATACGTAAAAATGTGTATAGCAATGTAAGAATTTTGGCCACCTTTCGTGTTTTTTTCTTCTCTTCTCTTCTCTTTCCTTTTCATGTGATGGTTGCGATGCAGACTGCAGATGTGGGTCAATAAATGACTAAGTCCTATTCAGGCCAGAATAACATATTCTTACTGATTTATGGTCTATATATGTGTGTGTGTGCACGCATGCATGTGTGCATGTGCATGCGTGTGAGTGCGTGTGCGCGCATGTGTGTGTAATATTTTATAACATTGTCAAATCAATTGTATTTTTATACCATAACTTTTATCCAATATCTTAGTACAAAAATGTACACAAAAATATTTTGTGGGTGCAGTAAACTATATTGTAGTATACCAGATCCCTTCCTACATATATCTGCCCAACCCACTTCATCCTGTCCACAAACATAGCCCCTAACTCCTTACATACCCTTTCGTACATTTGCTAGCCTGAACTGCCTTGGTGTAGTTAATCCCTTTTCTACTTAGAACTCCACTAATTACTGCTCGAGCCCTTGGAAACTTTGCCTGTACCTCACTTAGTAACCCTAGTAAATCCTTCTCCATCTCTTCCCCTACTTTCTGGTACGCAAGATTGTTGCTCCCTACATGCACGGTCACCACCTTGACCATATCACTACTCCTCATACTTCCTACCTCTCCTGACGGTCCCTGATCTTGGACACTCAACCCTCCAAAAGCTGTTTTATGTATACTCCCTCTCCTAACTTCCTGCATCTCGACCCCCTTAACGAGAGAACTACCTAAGAAGATAACTTCAGGTTCCTGCTTATCTAGCCTTTCCCTAGCTGTTACCCTCTCTCCTATCTGCCTACCTTTCCTTACCTCTGCTTCTAGCTCATCTACTATCTTTTGCAACTTATCTACCTCTGACTCAGCCTCCTTTCTCCTTCGTTTCTCCTCCTCACATTCCCTCGGAGCTGTGCTATGAAACTCTGCTACATAATCCTTTGTCTTCTTTAAATCCATCTCTAGTTGTTCTACTCTCGACCAATCTTCTCTCAATATAGTCCCATAAAAATTCAGCAACTTTAATTTTTTATATTAAGGCAATTAATTAGGAAGTTTTTTTGCCGCTATTGTTTGTTGAACACCTTTCCCAGAAGAGAGATGCCAAAATCAGGCCAACTTACATTATGCAGACAGTGCTGCCAGCTTTGCCAAGTGTGGTGCATAGGGATGAATGTAAACATGTTTGCTGCAAAATTAACCAACTATTTCCTGACTCATTTGAAAATGTTGGTGTGGTGAATTCTTTCTCATTGCCACCACTGTTGCAGCACCACTAGCAGAGCAGTGTTAATATTTTTTAAGCAAATGCTTTGAAAAAATTGGACACTGTGTACAGTTATACAATACAAAATTTCGGCGGAGCCCTTTTTTTTATTTTTTTTTATTATTATTATAAATAATATAGCGTTTTCTAGCAAAAAATTATTTTGCTTCATTTTGGCATATTTTCACAAAAAAATATGTGATATTTCAGGGGTGAAAATGTAAAAATCCGTTTGGTGTATTGCAACAAAAAAAATTCAGATACAAACTATGATGTATAAGCATTAAAATTGTAAGAATGAATTTTTGGTGTGTGTATATATATACTTATTTATTGCGTTAAAAAATAAATATTTTTGAAACCACTTCAAAACTAAAGAGAGTGGCCTTTACGTAAAAATTTTTCTCAGAAATATGAAACCAAATTTTTGTCTATGTATTATTTCAGTAATGTAATTTACTTTACGATTACAGACATTGTGCAGTGTCTGTGTAATTAATACATTTTCTGGCAAGCCACAGCATGTCCTGTTTTTCCTAGCGTTGCTTTTATATACAGTATGTATGTTCATGGCAAGTAGTACCCTTAATCTGTTATTAAGTTTCATGGTAAAGCTTTTTTGGAAGAGAAGAGTGCAAAAAAAGAAACTAAAGAGCGTTTAAAAGAAAAAGTGTCCTATACGGAATGCCATACTTACGCGAGTG
Organism: Medauroidea extradentata; assembly: GCA_003012365.1. Classification (NCBI taxonomy): domain Eukaryota; kingdom Metazoa; phylum Arthropoda; class Insecta; order Phasmatodea; family Phasmatidae; genus Medauroidea; species Medauroidea extradentata. Next base: position 10,970 of record PNEQ01063357.1, read on the forward strand.
CAAAAAATAAATTACGAGTCAGGTGTGAGAGAGGCATATAATGCAATGCATGCTGTAGAGTGGAATGTCTCCCACAATGTTTCTCAAGTCGAAGTTTATTTCTGGTATATATCTCATTAGTGAACTTCACCAGTTCTAAAGCAAGTGAAAAATTAGAAACTTTGCAAATAAGACTTTAAATATTTGAATACAAAATTTGAGTATCAAATGTAATTTATATTGGTCCTTGAAAAATTAGTAGAAAGTCCTTGAAAAGTCCTTGAATTTTAATTGTATGTTACTGTAAGAACCCTGTTAAAATTTTGAATTCAAGGTTTTAAGCCTGCATTTCGAGAATTGGAAATAGTGAGTGCAATATTGATCGCACCTGCACCAGAAATAAGCTTTAAAATGTAAAATGGAATTAATGTCTCTAGTTAATTATAACCAGTTGTAAAGTGACATGGCGCACAATCAGCAAATATTCCTTTAACAGCATCTTTTGTTTAAGCTAAACCACTATTTATTTCAAAATGCTTCATATTTGTAAGCAATTTTGTTCAGAAACATTTGCGCATGCATAAAAATTGTTTGTTTACATTCGACTATTACAAAAAAGATAGTGAATAATAGTACCGTCCCTATCCCGCACTAGCTAGTGTACAAGTCCCTGTATGCTAGTCACTAGTATGCTCGGTAGACGTTCACTCGATGGATACAAGTTCGCTACAAGTCGAGGTGAGCAAGAAAGTGTTCACCTTCTTGTACAAGAAAGATGCCCGTGTGTACTCGACTTAAGGTGCCGGCTACCAGTGAAAAACAGTCACAGTTTAAATTCGATAATCTGACGTTATAATATGGTAGAGGAGGCTTCTGAGTGACTCCTTCCTAAGCCACTAACTTGTATATTAGCTGACGGTCGCTCCAGGCAAGGCTCAGTCGCAAGATAGCTTCGGAGGGGAAGGGTCACGTTACTGTGCTCCTCAACCACGCGAGTGCTTGATAACCCTCCCCTCTTCCCCTCGGGCAATCACACGCGCTGCCCTTGCAGTGTTGCCAGATACCGCGCGGGGAGCTCGCCCGGCTGATAGCAGAGCTGCTGGTATTCACATGCAGCCTGCCCCTACTACGCAAGTAGTATTTTCTCTCACCACTGTCGCGCACGTTTCGTGTTCGTGGATTTTAAAAACTTATATAATGTTTTAGGAACTGCAACTTATTGACAGCATAACTAAATATCGTATTGCTCTATACTACTATAATTATGTAAGAATGAATTTCGCTAATCCTAGCTTACATTTAGTTTAATTTGCTTATCAAAGCTACATGTCTTCTTTATAAGTAAACTAGCCGGCTGGCTGCGGCGTTGCCTGCGTGAAATTACGTAATGTAAACAGTAACTCTGGATAAAATATGTGATGAAGGCATTTAACAGCTAGCGTACTCAATAACAGTGAACTATAAACTGTCTTAACTCAGTGTAAAGAGCGCACGCAATATGCTCGTATGATGTCATAGTAATTCCCATCGCAAAGTCTCGCACGGGATACGAACCCGTAACCGCACCCCTCCCACACCACAAACTTTATACAATACCTGAGTGAATGTTAAAGGTAGGCCGTGATAATTCTTTCGCATGTACAGGCTACAGTCCAAAGAGGTTTTATTTATGAGTAGGTTGGCAAAAAGAAACTACTGTTGAATTATTTCTCTGTGATCATATCACATATTTTTTTAACAGCTTTCAAGGACGAATTTCGAAAAATCCTGAAATTACTTTTTTTGTATTTACGTAAGATTAATTTTAAAGTAAAACAATTTCAATATTTCCACTGGTATAGGATATAAGTGGTATTAATTAAAATACGTTTTATTTTTTAAGAGTTTTCAAGGACGAATTTCAAAAATTTCTAAGAATGCTCTTTGGATATTTACTTAAGCATCATTTAAAAAAAAAAATCACCTCACTATCTGAAATGGTTTAAGAGAAATGACGGAGTAATGAAAAACACATTTTACGACTTTTCACCCCTTAATTTTCGGATTTCGCAAATTCGAAAAATTCGCCAATATTTTCTTTGGGCAATATTATGAAGTCAAAAATTTTATGATAGCATCCCCGGTTAATGAGATATCAAGGATTCTTTTACAACACATTTCACCCCTTTTCACCCCCTTAATTATCAAATTTCGAAAAATTCTTTCTTAGTGGGTGCCTACGGGTCAAGGGGAAGCTTCCCTCAAAAATTCATGGTTCTAGGTCCAGAGGTTTGGGCTGTGCGTTGATGAGTGAGCGAGTGAGTGCGTCATGACACTTCATTTTATATATTAAAAGATAACTCTTTTCGGTCATGCAACACTACTTTTAGATTTTCTGTGTTTGTTTGTTCGTAATTATATTACTAATATGTAATTTTACTACTTTCCTTTTACGAAATAATTTCAATTTATATAACACATGGAACCTAAATAACGTTGCGTGACACCATGACTCTTAGTCTTACTGCTTGTTACCGGCCAATTTTTACTTCAGTGGGGTGCACATAAAATTGCATATTTCACGATCCTTCGAAGTTCATAATTTAAAAGAGTGAAAAGACCTTAAATTAAATGTTTCCAATTAATTATCAATGTCTGTCAAATC
>PNEQ01063358.1:0-13591 GCA_003012365.1 Medauroidea extradentata
TTTCTGTGATATTCCACTGGTACGAACGTTAACAATTCACAACAAATTATGAACCCAAATAGAAACGACTACGTATTTCGGCCATGATAAAATTACTAAAACAGTACAGTTTAACCAACAATCGCCATAAAAAGTTTTTTGTGATTTCACGTAATTAAATTTTGTTTAAATCTTCGAATTTTTTTGTAACTTGAGATAGCACTATAAGCAATTAGGAAGACGAATTAAAAAAAAAAATAAAATTGGAAAATTGAAAATTAAATCAAACCAATTTGGAAAATGAATTCAAAATAAAATGGAAAACTGAAAATTATATAATTGCTTTAAATATAAAATTATTTTCGTGAAATTACGGTAACACAAAATTTTATATATATTATACATATAATATGCTTTGCCGTGAAAACAATGCGAGACGAAAAAAAAAAAAGGCATGATAAATCTGCGCATCATTCACCTTTGGTGAACTCAAAAGTTATCATTATTATACACAAGTTAATATAGCGAGTATACCGATAAAAAAAATTGCGTCGTATTCACCAGTCATGGCATAATATTCTGTAATAATTTCATTATTTACCGTGAGCTGTATGAAAAGTTATTAGGGGGGGACATACAGACATACATACATCCATACAGACTTACAGACATACAGACAGACAGACAGACGCGCGATCTCATAAGCCTATCTTTCCTAGAGGAAAGTAGGCTAAAAAGGAATTGAACATCTCAACAAATTCAATGCAGTCATAGTTGTAGGATCCGAAAAAGATTTTCTGGTATTGCTTGTAGCACTTGTACCTAAAACAACTCTGTTCTTTCGAAAGGAAATCTAGGATAAAAATTCTTCCGTCGTTTATTATAACATACGAAAACTAGTCTGTGTGCACAGTAAAATCAGAAAAACCCCTTTTATATGCCTGTGCAGTGACACAACCTCGTCTTTTTTTTTTTATAGGAAAGACGAAATCTGTTGATGTGATCAAAATGATACCACTAGCCAAACATCAAGAAGAGCTATTTTTGGAAAAAGATGCATCTTGCGATGAATTATTTGATAAAGGAGAGACATTCATACTTGAAATGTACAGAGTCAGAAAATATTCTAATATGAATGATGCTCGCTACTACAATTTTTACATCTATGACGAGTAAATCAACTTTAAAATATCCAACTTTGATTTGTTGAAACTATCGCCCACATCAGAAGCAGCTCACCAAATTCTATTACGAGTTTACCTCCAGATACAATACTGAATTGGCAATAAACTTCCACCTACAGACTGGGGTTGGAGGCACGAGTATATAAAGGAAAATGACGGACAAACTAAGTTTTAAAACCTGTTAGGTGAAACTTCGTGTGATACTTTTGTAAGTGTAGAAAATCTTATGCTCTACTGTGTGTGGAAACTGTAATTGTTTATCGCGCCTCAACTCTCCAAATTTAGACTTCTTTTAGACGATTAGTGTGGACATCAATGACAGATTCAAACGAATTTAAACAAATAATCATCAAAGACAGTGTGTAATACATGAAGTATAAATTGCTTTATTATTAGAAACGAAAGGGTGGTCCGTGACGCTGTCATATGAACTCTATATTTAGAAAAACAAATACATTTTTCTTGTATTTTTTAAGTTACCCATAACTATGACAGCTGCCGGTTTTAACCATTCCGGAACACGGCGGGTCCATAGGTGGTGGATAATGTAAGGCCCCGAACAGGGTAAAGGATTATCCCCTCCCCATCCCCATTTCCCTAATCCAAAACTAGCAATTCATGTGTTAGGTAAAAAATTTATGTCTACAGAATTTCTGTTAGTACACACAAACATACATAAATACATACTTACATATATAAAATAGTGTACAAGTAACTAGAAAAAATTAATTAAATTGTTATAAGAGTTATTTTCAACGAACAGAAACGATGTATAAAGATAGTTAAATAATTAAGAGGTCTACTCGAACGGACTGCGAATATGACGGTGTACATACAGAAGGTTGGAGCACACTCAAGCCGCCACACACGCGCTCACATTCAGGCCTCCCCAGACGTAACCAGTACACTCCCAGATATAACAAATATGTCATTTTAAAGCTGAAAGTATGTGCTACAATATATACTTGAGGTGTTTTTGTTTATTTCAATTATTTAAAAAAAGCTGCAGAACGAGAAGTATACATTTAGACTTAAAAAATACAATTTTATGTTAATGATTTTATGACGCCTAAATTATTAACATTAGAGAAAAAATTGACATGAACAAAATAAAAGAACTTATCTTTAGCAACAAAATACATTACGGGTTTACTGGTTTCGGCAATTATTTACGTACTTAGAAGCGATTCTGTGAAAGTCTACATTTTCAAACTTCCAAGGAGGGTGGGGGGAAAGCACAAGGGGAAGAAGTGGGGACTTTTGAGGAAATGCGTGTCTCATAAAGGTCTCACAACTGACAAAAATTAAGCTTTCCCGGAATTAGTTTCGACAAAAACCTTCATTTCCTGGGCTATAAAGGATATGTGACATGCATTTCAAGGAGACAGATTTCAGGAATCCTCGAAATAAAGCCCAGGGGTACGTATAGGCCTACCTTTAAAAATATTACAGCCATATTTATTAATATGCTTGTGTTATTTAGAATAACTTTTGTTGAGTTATTGGTCTCCGAGTGTGAAAGTTTTGAAATCAGCTCTAAAATAGTTTATTTTAACAATCACTCTGAATTTGCTGCAATTACCGTAGCACTTGCCTGTAAGCTCTTTGTTGCCCATAGTTCCTCTGTGACCTTGAGCATGAATGTAAATATAAGTGTAAAATTCAGAATATTGCATTGGAAATGTAGTGAATGGGTACCACTCATTCTCTTGTCTGATAGGGTGGGAAATTCCATGGTGCATGCAATGTATGTCTAAGCAGGGAATTTTAACAGTGACGACAGTGTTGGGAACAATAAAATCTCTATGTTGGTGTTGGTTAGAATAAAGGTAAGTTGGTATGTCTGTAATATTGATTGTAGGTTGTTTCTCTCTCGTGTTCGTTGTGGAGTATAATAAATATAACTGGTGTGTGATAGTGTGATAGAGGTGTATAAGAAAAAGAGGGACTTACAGTATTAAGAAGAAATATGTCGAGTTTCAATAGAACCTTTTAACAGTTTATGGGCCGAGACCGTATGAAAGTAAACTGGTGTTATTGAATAAGTAACACCGTTCATCGCGGTAGTGTCGTGTTGTAAAAATACCGCGCGGATTTCCATTGAGGAATGAAATAATTGCAGCAGGTTGGCAAATGGATCAATCTTGAGTGTATGGAAATTCCAAATTACCGTCGTATTAAAATCAAAAGGTTTATATGGCGTGGTGTCTGGAGACGATTTGAAGCCTGCCATGGTGGATGACGATTCACAAACCGAAACGGAAAATAAGAGGTTAAAGGAATGAGTGACCCGAGACAGCAAAGCTCAAAGAAATAATTGCCACAAGATTAGAAGGGCCTATGATGCAAATTTTGGCACTTGAGTCAGCACAAGAGATGTAGAATAAACTGTTATCAATTTTCGAAGAGCATTCGGAAGTAAGCTTGCATCAGCTTCAGCACAAGTTTTTTACTCTGAAGTACGAAGGAGAAGGAGTCGCGGCGTTCATGTCAAAACTGAAAGAATTGGTGGTCCGGCTGAAGCAGCATAGGGAGAAGTTGTCCGATCAAATGCTGATGACGAAGATTTTAGTATCACTGCCAAAAGAATATAAACACATCGTGTTTGCATGGGAGTCTGTGTCTACTAAAGGCCAAAAGCTGTCAGAGTTAAGTGCGCGTCTGTTGAATGAAGAAGAGCGTACCTCCGGAAAGGGCAATCAGGAAAATGCCCTATTGTCCAAAAAACAAGGTAGGCCAAATCTTGTAAAGTGTATTAGTTGCGGAAAGATAGAACATATCCAGAAAAACTGTTATTCAAACTAATCAAAAACTAACAATCCAGGAGGGAGACTTGTGTGTTTTTACTGCAAAAAGATGGGACATACTAGTAAAGATTGTAGATGGAGACTAAGCCAGTATTCCTAAACGTTTGTATAAGGGTTTAGGTGCAGCATATATCATGCCTACGCCTTACCGGTATTCCTAAACGTTTGTTTAATGGTTTAGGTACAGGACATTGCTTATTCACGACTAATCTGTGAATTTTCCTTGTCCTAATATAATTATACATGCGCAGTACGTTTAGCCCTACAGACGGCTACACACGTTACAACGTATTTTGCCACTTGCTGGACGAATATCATTTTTAATAATAAAAGAGAAAACAAAAACATTCTAATCATACAGAAAATGAAACTTTGTGGCAGCAGGAATACTAAATAATAACCCAATAGCATTTTAAAAGCCAAAATAAGCAAAATTTTAAAAAATAAAAAAATTGTGGTTCTAAAAGCATTGCAGTATATGTATATTTTTTCGAATATTGTTACGAAAGAGATTGAATAGCTCAGAAGCTGGTCCGGCCACTTGGCTCAGTGGTTAGTGCTCCTGGCTGCTGCGCCAAGGGTCCCAGGTTCGATTCCCGGCCGGGGAGGTGACAATTACAACCACTTCCTCGGGTTCAGGACTGGGTGTTTGTGTTCGTCTTGCCTGTGTGCCAGAAGACAACTTACAATTACAACGACAAATACACAAAACAAAGTTACTGGGGAGTTGCATGAATTAACCAACTTAAAGGGGGGATTGTTTGGTGCAGTGGCGAGGCGTCCTTGCCTTCGTAACAAAACATTTTCTAAAAATTAAAATATAATAAAACATTTTAAAAAAGACGCTACGGTGTCAGCCCAGCGATAATTTTATTTGGGTTCAAATCCCTGTACTCCAATTTTTTTTTTTTACTTTTTTATATATTACGTATCACAATAAGGTAAAAATGAAATTAATGTTTATTTCCATAAATATAGTTTCTAAGCATTAAACTAACTGAAAAATATAGAAATAAGATAAATGTATAATGAACCATTGATGAATAGAAAATTTTCCCCCCTGTAAATTGTAGTCAACATGTAGGAATACCATGTCTAGTGTACGGAATTGAATGACTTGACTTTTTTTTTTTTGTTATTTAAATGCTTAAAAATCGAATGCATAATGGACGTACGATCAATATGCACCTTTTATAAACCAGCCTACTTTGAAAATATGCAATTGCAATTGTTACAAACTGTTATATACTGTTGATTTAAACAAATTTTTGTAAGATACAATATGTTTAACTAACATTCAGAAGTTCTCACTATGTTTTTATTTACAAACATTCCAATATTTTTAAAATTAATTTCCGAAATAAAAGTTTTACAAGTAAAATAAAACGAATGTCGTTTATATGTTTTTCGTAAATAACTCGTATTTCATCTGCGTTACAACATGTCAAATAAAAGTTTCAGAAATAATTAAATGTGTTCACGATACATTCACCTACGAAAAAAAAATTACATCTGTAACGGGATGTTTCCAAAACAGCTAGCGTGCTATAAATAATTTGTAAAAATATATCCATTCTCATGCCATTGTAATAAAAAATTTAGTTAAATATATGAAAAAAAAAATTACAGATTTGTAAAATTCTAAATTAAAAAATCGTTCGTACGACAGAAAATCTGCTCGCTGGTTCTGTGACTTGTGCATAGCGACGACATGACATTTAAGAGGCGTGTCAATGCTGCTCTTAACTTAATAGTTTTTTTCGATATTTTGTAAGGAAAATCTCAAGGTAAGTCATCGCATTTAAAAATTGCAGTTTTATTTTTAGAGTAAACACACTTGTACACTAACCTGCAAATGATATGTGCATTTATCGAGAAAGTACAAGCTTAACTAATAAGACAACTTTCCTTAATTTGGTACAAATAAACCAAAAAATTTCAATTGATCATGTACATGTAAACATTAGAAAATATTTCTTTCTTTCTTCGTGTGATTCTATCTTCTAACATAGTGAACTTCCAACAATTGGAACTAATGAAACAAAAGTTTGAAAAATTAAGTTTTTAATTGTACATTTTCTTAGAGTCGTTGCAGTTGTTAGAGGAGAAAATAAATAAATTCATGACATGAAATATTGGGAAATAGAGTATGCTCTGTATCGTAAACATTGAATCGTCAAATTACATTTGATGCATAATTTCCTTGTTAGTTATGCGGGACAATTTCTTTATTTTAATGAGGCGATAGCTTATGAAATATATGTCGAAAATATGTCCTCAAATTGTTCTGTGAAATGAATTACAGTAGTAGTAATATTAACAATAAAATAACTACAAAATGTAATTTCTTAAAATATAAAGCAAAACAACAAGTGCCAAAATAATTAAAGACCAAAAGGAAAAATTATTAAGTAAATTTTAAACTATTATCCATTTCACGTAATCATTAAAATTTCATTTTCAACTTACTTTATCATAAATGTATCCACGTGGTACTAATAAAATCTATTCTGAATAATCCTGTGTTAAAACTGTAAATGATATATAAAAAATACTTTAATATCAAACATATGTACCGAGTTTGGTGGTTTCCAGATGCGTGGTTAGTGTAGATAACTCATGTATCGAGAAAACATAGATACTCACATTGCCAGCGTTTTGATAGGCTAATATAAACGTGTCTCTTCAAAAAATTATTTTTTGTTTATCTCATGAAGAAATAACATTTTAAATGACCGCCATTATGAAAATATTAACTAATTACATATAACTCCAATCAACTTAGTCTACTGTACTATATTTTTATCAAGTTTGATTACATTAGCTGCGTATGTTCGATTTTTTAATGTGGAGGAGAAATTGAGAAACACACAAACGGACAATGGAAAGTAGACTTAAAGAAAAAGAAGAAAAGCCTTCGAGGTCCTGCATACGTGTGCACATCATTATGGTAGCCGTTTTCACAGGCCTCCGAGAGGTGCACCGAGATTCGGCCGTTACCAGATTATTCGCAAACTGCTTAACGCACATGAGTGATGTCTGCTTAGGAATATTATTCAAAGATTACTATACGTGTGTATACCAATTTCTGGTTCAACAGTAATCATTAAAGCATATTGTAAAGTGGCCAAAATGGCAAAAATGGGTGATTTAGCGGTGCTTCTCGAGCATTGAAATCTTGCTACAGAATCTTCTATAGGGTGCAGATGTATACGACTCACCTTTATCGTCAAAATTACAGTTATGTCTCGTAGAAATGAGTTTCGGCGAAAAGACAGAACGCCAGTTAGTTACTTGCGCCTAGAGGCTAGGGTAATGAGTGATGTGCATGCTTTCTCGAACTTACAGCTTCCGCATTTGTAGGTCTCGAACCGTTGCCTACGTTATTATTCAAGGCCGGGAAGGAGAGGGTGTTTTCAACTGCGAAAACCGTGCCGCTGCGTTTCACGCAATGGCCGCTAGATGTCTCGCCGATGTGCAGTAAAGGCGGCAATCCAACACGGTGTTGTACACGCAGTGTGGTCGATTCGTAATGTATTACGAGTGTCCGGCGTACCGGGTATGTTTTTTGTGATGATATAATAGGTGTAAGTAATAAATTACGTATATATAAGGCATATTAAATATACTATAAGTATTCAGAAACGTGTACGGCGATTGTGTAATAGTCAAACATAATTTCACATGTGTGTTAATTCCCACCATTGGAAATGGTTTATTGTTGCGTGCCTAACTGCACGTCTGAGTCTTCAAAATGTGACAAAAATGTGACTTTCCATACATTTCCTGTACAAACTGAACTAAAGGACAAGTGGCGAACAACAATTTCAAGGCAGGTAAAACAGCTGGATCCCTCTGGTCTCCGTCTTCGAGTTCACGAGTATGTAGTTTACACTTCAGGACATCTGATTTCAGCATAAGTACAACAAGAAAAAGATTATTTCCAAATGTCCCTACATTGTTCCCAGGGTATCCTCAGCACAAACAGAGAAAATTACCGAAACGTAGTCCACCTTCTAGATCTGATATAAGCCCGCAAATTAAAAGAAAAGAGTGTGTAAACAAAATAAAAACGAGGATGTTGTACTCTTGTCTGAAGATAACATTACAGTTAAAGAAGTAGGAATTCAAGTATTATCATTTTTACCATGCAGACCTAAACTTACAGCCATAAAACACAAGTACAAACTCTTCAAACAGTCTAATTGAAAAAAGAAAATTACGACAAAAATAATAAACACCGGAAGAAAATTTAACAAATAAAAAAAGACTGAGAAAATGGAGAATTGAAAGCACTATTCTTATTAGAACAAATTGATAGCTATAGAAAACAGCATATTGTTTATGGTGAAACATCTCTCAAAAGTTGTGTACTTCGGCACAGGAAAGCAGCAGCTGGGTATCGTTTCATCAGATCAGTGAACTGTTTGAAACTTCCTCATGAAAAAACATTGAGGAGTTATATTGGATGTGCGAGTGGGGAAACTGGTATAACTTCAGTAATTAAAGAACGCCTTATTTATGAGGTAAGCAATTTGCATCACTCAGAATAAAAGTTAGGTTCGCTGATAACAGATGAGATGGCGATCAAGGCAAAAGTAATTTATGATCGCAACCTTGACCAGTTCCTTGGATATTCAGAGGCAGAAATTGAGGAGATGGGTGTAAGTGATAAAATAGCCGACAGAATATTGTGCTTCTTCTTTCGCGGCCTCTCCACTCCAATCCCAATTTCCGTTGCGTTGCGTTTTGTTTTACTCGTCAATTAACAGGGCCTCAGCTGTGCAGATTAACCAAAAAGGTAATCAAAGAAGTAGAAGAAACTGGTTTTCAAATTCTGCGAATAGTTACTGATAACTCTTCGGTAAATGTTAGCATGATGAAGAAGATGTGTGGCGGCCAATTACTACCTGAAATACAACACCCAAATGATGAAAACAGAGTAATCTTCTGAGTTTTGACTCGAGCCACATTTTGAAAAATATTCGCAGTCAGTTCCTTCAGAAGAATTGGTTCTACAGGGGTATAATGATCTCAAGCAAACACCTGAAAAAATTGTACGATGCACAGACGCACTCTACAGTAAAACCTGTTCGATGGCTAAACAGAAAAGTTGTTTACCCGTCGACATCGAAAAAAAATTAATGTGCAACGAGCCAAGTGTGTTTTTTCCCTTCCTGTGACAGCTGCATTGAAGACTCTTCCTACAATAGCACCTGAGTTAGTCGAAAACAACGAAAGTCTTGCTGAAGCTATACAATTTTTGGAATATGTCAGAAAATTGCATGATATCCACGATGTTTGTAACACAAAACAGGCATATATGTCAAGAAACACCGACAAACTTAGTGTTCACAGAATCTGACAATGAAAGACTGTCTTGGTTGCTAGGTATATTCCTGCCCTACATGGTAAATATTCTAAAGTCGAGCAGCAAACAAAATAAACAAAGTGAAGATACATGCGAAGCTCTGGTCGTGACAACTCAGGCAACTGTAAAATGTATACAGCATTTAATATCAGTAGGATTTCATTACGTTTTAAGCTGAAACCTGAGCAGCGATGGCATCGAGCTTCTCTTCAGTCACTTGTGAAGAAAATGTGCTTTCAACGATATGATGGACGCAAGAGCATGCATGTATGCAATCGACACAACACCAACAACGAGAATTAATAAATCCTTCAGCTTCATCAAATGTAGAAAGAAACTTTTCAAGTCATTTGATGCAATTGCACATCACAGAACAATAAGTGAGCTGAACGCAGTAATTTGTGATGTTCCAGTTGAAGCAATAGGAATTCTTGACGAAAATCTTGAAGGTAAAATAAATGCAAGTGGAAAAGTTGTTATTGTAATTTTAATTTAAGGCTCGGTACCACTCGCTGACTTGTTATAGTAATATATTTGTAGCATATTCCAATGTATGTCAAGACGCATTTTGAAAATGCGACTAGTTGACAACATGTACACCAATACAGTGCAAACATTTATTAAATTATGACGCCTTTTCTCATACCACTTACTTTTTAAAAAATATTATTAATACATCCTTGCCTTTTTTTTAGTGTATGGTCTAGTATTTGTCGAGGATGTGTTATTTGTTGGAAACTAATTTTATAGGTAAGCCTACTTGTGATTTATGAGGTATGTAAGGTATAGACAATAATGGAAAATTAAAAGTTATGTGATGCCGAGTCTTCAATATGTGAGATATGCATAATTTAATGTTGTTATGGTTTTTTTGTTTTGCAGAAACTCCAGTAACACTGGAAATCGCATCCTTAGCTATGATTGCTGGGTACTTGGTACGGGTTGCAGAAGAAAAGTATAACTGTGCCTATTGCCTAGAACAAATTAATATCAGCTCCGAAGTGTGACAGCCCGTTGCTCCGATTGATTAAAATGCAGGATCGTGGAGGTCTGTGGTATCCATCTACGAAATTCGGTTTTTTTTCCTGAGCAAGATACTAAAAATTTACTTGTGTCGCTCTAAAACACTTAGGGCGTAAAGAGCTCATCAAGAAGCTAAAAGTGTTTACAGTGCTGAAGTTTCTATAATATTTTAGGTGTTCACTGTACTGTCAAGAACAGCTTGCGAATACCATAATTACCAAATTTCTGAAACCAATTTTGGACAACGAAGCACGTTCGGTGACAGATATGATTGACAAACCAACAAAAATATGCAGAAAACCATTGAGCCGCAAAATATTAAAACTTTAAGCGGGACTGTTCCAGGTGAGTGACAATTAACACTTTATTTAGTGTTACAGTGTAACATTCATTTAGTTTACGACTGATTTACCTTTAAGATGTATTTGAACATAAGCTTCTTTGTATTTTTCATAACAGTTTCTTCTACACGCCAATTTCAACCGTTGTTTTGCGCTGTTCCGTGTACTGCCGTTACCTAGGCAACGGTACCGGTACTGCACATAAGAGCTACCTAGCGGCGATCTATGGAACTGAGCCGTCTCGAGTCTCACACCTTCTCCTTCCCGGCCTTGAATAATAAAGTAGGCAACGCTCGAATGCGCAAAAGACGTCCATGCAGATAGCAATTTATAAAAAAAAAAAAAATTACTTTTTTTACTTTGCAAAAGAGATTGTAATTTTTTTTTAATACTTAAATTTCGAAAGATATATTACATAATTTTCAATCTATATTACCGTATTTATGATTTCTTCTAGTTTGAAGCAATTTAAAATGCAATACATTACCTTTTAAATGTAAAAAATGAACGCATTTTTGTTAAATAGCTGTTGAAAGTTACTGCTACTTGTTCTATAAAAAAGCACTGCCCAGCACCGCCTTAATTTATTTATAACCGCACACAGGACAGCAAATAATAATCCGTGATGTATCCAATACCATATCGTTTAGGAATACGGTTGCGAGATAGGACTCGACCCTTGCTTTTCTGTATCCGGAGATGGTCATGTCCCAACAGGTTCACCGTACATAATCGCTTGCCTGCCGAAAATCGTATTTAACAGAACGAGAGTCAACAAACACAAGAAAATTGTACATAAAATAAAACTTAACGATGGCGAGAATGTAAAGGGATAAACTACAAGCTTTTCAAAAACTCAAAACTATTAGCCTAATAAATAAGAAAATTATGATTTTGTAGACAGTTTGCACGATTACGATATCAGCACCGCTTGGCTCAGTGGTTAGCGCTCCTGGCTGCTGAGGCAAGGGTCCCGGGTTCTATTCCCGGCCGGGAAGGTGACATTTACATCCACCTCCTCGGGTTCAAGACAGGGTGTTTGTGTTCGTCTGTGTGCCCAAAGACACCTTACCATTACAAACTGACAACTACGCGATACAAAGCTACTGGGGAAATGCATTGATTAACTTAAAGGGGGGGGATGTTTGGTGCAGTGGCGAGGCGTTACAGGAAAACGGAACTAGTAATATAAGGCCTACGCAAAATTTTAGTTTTTACTTTGTAATTTTAATGTTGGTAGCCTCGAATTTACTTTCATTCTGGTCTTTTGCAATCCTACATTCAAAGTTAACACAGCCTCTGTAATAGCCTATTACATTTTTTATTGTCTTAGTGCTAGCTGTTTTCTGTTGAATATTAGTTTATCAAAGTAAATTAGACATTTTCTAATAGCATTATCTTGAACTGCTGTGCCACGTGACATAAATAACCTTAACATATAAAAATAATATTTTGTGTAAACAGTGTCACAAATATTCTGACCCACTGAACTTAAAAGTAGACAAGCATTTGTCTGTGCAAAAACAGCTGTCCCCCCAGTATGCAAGCTGTAAGTTGAAGGGGATGTTCTAGGGAACCATCTAAAGCCCATTTAATGAAATTGTACAACAAATTATTAAAATTTTCTAGGGTACAAAGTCAATTACTGTCACTTGATACGTGAATCAAGTCACTTCATTGGTAAAATGTTTATTATAAACCTATCTCGCAATGGCTGGTGTGTTTGTGCAGAAATCAGTTTGAGAAGTAAAATAACTGTTTCCATGGAATCAGCTGTAAAGAGGCTTACTAACACAATTACCAAAAAGCAGAATTCATTTGTAGATGCAATGAATTAATTTGTACCATAGAATTATACAAACATGTTTGGTGATGTTTTTGAAGTCATTGAAGATTTTAGCTCTGAGTTAAATGTGGAGGAAAATGATTGCAAAATACGGCTGGCTAACCAAATGTTAGTTGTTATGATAAAAGGCATTAAAAGTAATTATAAAAAGGTTATAGGGTGCTTCCTGTCAGAAGGCCCAGTTCCAGGACAGAAGGTAAAGGACATTATTTTATTGACTATCTCCAAACTTCAACTGGCATACTTCATCCCAAAAGTAGTGGTATGTGAACAGGGTTCCAACAACATTCAAGCTAGAAAATTATTGAAAATTTCCCAGGAGAGACCATTCATTAGTGTAAATGGAGAAAATATTTATTTTTTCTATGATGTATTATAAATACATGCGAAACAACTTCCGGAAATATGAAATTTAATTTGCAAACGAAGTATATAGAAGAATTTTTTGAGAAAGATATGCAAATGAAACCCAGACTTGCAACAAAATTAAAACAAACACATCTCTCTTCCATCATTTATTCCAATGCGCGTGTATCTTGCAACACAAGTTATGAGTCATTCTGTAAGTAGAGGTATTTTGACACATGTTCCACTAAACAGCATGCCCAGTGAAGCTGCCTACACTGCAGAATTCTTGTCTACAATAGAAAGTCTGTTCGATTGATTTAATTCAGCGAAGCAATATGATGCAAAAACATTGAAAAGGGTCCTGACTGAGAATTCGAACCACTGGTCTTTTCTTGCCTCTGCAGAAAACTTTCTCAACACAATGCAAGTAGAGAGAAGCACGCATTCAACATTGCCATGTACTACAGGTTGGCTTCAGAACATTTCAGCTCTTAAAAAATTATGGAATGACCTACACAAAAATTATTATTTTCAGTTACTTCTGACAAGGAGACTTACTCAGAATTGCCTTGAAAACTTGTTCTCTGAAATTAGAATGAAATGTGGTAATAACGTAACTCCGGACGCATGTAAATTTAGAGCCACACTGAGGATTGCAATTGTTCAACAGCTGCTTGTGCCACCTCCACAGA
>PNEQ01063359.1:0-15568 GCA_003012365.1 Medauroidea extradentata
TGACACAACATTAAATTATTTAAGAGCTCTTGGTATACAATATCGAAAACCTGAAGGAATGACTTAACGGTAGGTATAGGCCTACATGTGATGTATTGCATTGCGGTTCCTAATTTGAAACTATTTAATTTGCTACGATGAGATTGGCAGGCTATTTTTCGAGTTTGTAGTTTCAGTTATAATGAACTAAATGTAGACAATCCCCTTAAAGTTATCTAGTGTAAATATTTGAACTATGCAATTTACCAGACCAATACGGTTTTATTTTCAAGTTGCTATCTAATAAAACACATGTGATTCTACTGAACACGTATTTCCATTTTCTGTATCTGTTATCAGAGAAGTCGCTAACAGAAATATTAACCAACGAAAAATATTAACGCAAAATACAAAACTGTATACGCAGTTACTGAGAATTAAATTTGACCCATTCAAACGAGACATGAAAATTTGACATTCATTCTTGCAGTACAGAACAAGACCTACCTACAAATCCGTACACAAAAGGAATGTTTTGACCATTTGTACAGAAAGTCTAGATGACATTCATTCTTGCAGTACAGAACAAGACCTACCTACAAATCCGTACACGAAAGAAATGTTTTAACCATTTGTACTGAAAGTCTAGGTATCTTAGTATTATAAGACAAAAAATAAAAACGAGAAGATATATGTTATTGCGCAAACAGCACGCATGAATAAACTTTTTTAAAGCTACTATGCTCTATGCGGCAAAAATACGTTTTTACTACATAACATTGTACATATTCCAACAAAAACTTCGTTATTTATATATTCCACAACTCAAAATTTAATTAAATTCGCCGAAATCGAGTAGCATGTTTTGTAAACAACTCGGGGCACAGAAATATAAACCAAAATAACTGTTTCGGGTTCGGCTCGAGATAATTCACTGCCACATGAAGGCAATTTCTGCGGGGCTTATTCATAGTCGTTTTTGACCCGGACTAGTGCGGGATTATCGTCGGACTAATTTTTGTCTTATTCATAGACGCGGACTATGTCTAGTCCGACGTTACTTGGCGTTTATGAATAAGGTAACACTTGGTCCGGACTATAGGACCAACCCTGGACTAACTGGCACAAGATGATCTCAGGATCATCTCGGAACTATCTCACGACTATGAATAAGGCCCTGCATGTACAATCAATGATCCGAGTGGCAGTGAGCAGTAATATTTTTTTTTATTTTATTTATTTTATTTACGTATCGTCGAATCCCCATTTGAGCATTAGCTCAGGGATTATTATACATGTCACATATTAAATTTTTATCTTTACAAGGATTTTTTCACAATCACATAATTGAGATACATAAATCAAATTCCATCTTACATAAATATTACATTTTTCTTATATAACTAAAACTGCTCCAATAAAATTAGGATTAAGACACCTCCAATAACAAGATGAGTCGCCCCAATATACTTCTTTTTATCAACTATTAGCCCTAGAAATTTTGTGTATTCTGATTCTTGTACTACCTGATTTTGAAATTGAATTAACCTGTGACCATTATTTATTTTATTCCCAAAAAGAACAAATTGAGTTTTATTTATATTTAGATTTAGAGGGCCTTATTCATAGTCGTGAGATAGTTCCGAGATGATCCTGAGATCATCTTGTGCCAGTTAGTCCAGGGTCGGTCCTATAGTCCGGACCAAGTGTTACCTTATTCATAAACGGCAAGTAACGTCGGACTAGATATAGTCCACGTCTATGAATAAGACAAAAATTAGTCCGACGATAATCCCGCACTAGTCCGGGTCAAAAACGTCTATGAATAAGCCCCAGACAGTTTATTCTGAACCAATTATTCATATGACGGCCATCCTACGGTGTTGCCAAGTAACATGCCCGTAATATTAAAGTCAGCAAAATTTGGTAAGGGAAGTGCTTAGTGAATCGCAAATTAAGGTAAGCGGCGTTAAGCGATCCGTAACTTAAAGTTACTGGCCGTAACTAAGGAAAAGTTAGTGAATAGACCCCCAGGGCCGTCTTAAGGTAAAAGTCGCCCACGAGCAAACCTTGGCCAGCGCCCGCCCTCCCCCCCCCTAAACTATTTTTATTATGAGTTTTCCAATTTCGGAAAGTTAACATGGAACACACACCAAGTTAAAAATCTTACACATAAATTGATAAAATATAAATTAGGAAACGTACAAATATTGTGCTTTCAAAAAACTCAGTAAACTATTAACAAAAATGCACTAAAATACAGACAGCACAATAAAAAAGAAGAAATATTGTATAAAGAGTGGGTAATTGATCGTAGGAAAAAATAACTGTGTGGTGGGTTCATTACTGCAGTATCTGCATACACAAGTTTTTTTTATTATATACATATTCATATATAGTTTGTTATTTGTCTGTGAGCAGTTGTAACAGTGTAAGATAAAATTTACACATTCGCTGTTGAATCACATAAAGTTCAACAAGCAACGATGTTATGAAAAAGTGTGTAGTAGGTATCAGACATTTGTACTACTTTCCATTTTCTTTGCTCATTACTTACAAACCCGAGTATAAAGTTCTCGTAATTGTTTATTATTATGACGGGTGTTAAACAATTAATGCGGGTGGTTCGTTTTTTGAGAAAATACTGAAAAAAAAAAAATTCTAAATGTTAATAGTAGGTACTTGGCCTAATTAAACTGCCTCAAATTAATTACGTCGAATCATTAACATAAATACATTATTAAAGGGAAAAACTATGTAATGTAAGTATTAGTTTCTTGATGCCTTCGTTTTGTTAGTCTTACTCTAAAAGTGTTTTTATTTAACCAACATAACACGAAAGCATAACTCTTTAATGTTCAAATATATGTAATTTATTTTAAAAATTATATTTTGGTCTAAGGAAGTGTCATATTAATTAATGTAATTTACCGGAGAAGCACAGCTAAATATTTATGAGGCGTAATTCCTGTTCACCTACATTTGCGACATTTATTGCTTCGTCTCTACAAACGGAAGATAAAGATTGGGTTCATTGCATCCAAAACAGAAAATTAATGATTCGTAGACTTCTTTTTATAGCATTTAATTATTAATGCCGTTATTGAAATAAAAAAATTAATTTGTGGGACTTTCGAACCCGGATATTTTCGTTGGAAGCATGCTACTGTATAATTACGAATACTACAAAAAATTTTTGTAAATGTCAAGAGTAGCTACTCATCGTCTAGGGACTAAACTATTGGTTTTACATGTAAAATTAACTAGTAAAAATGAAAACGGAATGACGACTTTTTTAGCGAATCGTTAATTAAAATTAGCGAAACTCTAGCGACTTTTTATGTAAACGTGTTGGCTAACCTGAGTGAATGTGATTTTTTATGGTTGGTATTTTTGATGTTGACGGTTGATGGACAAGGCGGTTAACGTTCGGAATGATGGCTTATTTGAAATTTAGTTATTGCGTTCTTGGTCAAAATGCTTAAAATGTGCATGTAATACGTATGATGTTCAGTTGAGTGAATTTTATTGAATTTTTCCAAGAAGTGCACGTGAAAGAGGATTTGTAAAATACAATTTTTTTGTCGAAATGGACTATGCACAGGTAATCTTTGATAATGGCAACTATAATTTAATTAATCTATGTGTGATATTTGTATACTTTTATATGTATATAGTAATATGGTGTACTGCCGTAAATTAATATATCATGTAGGCCTACATGTTGTTAGTATTTTGTAATTTCTGTAAACTCGTACTATACTGTGCCTATCTTGTGACTTGCTTGTATTTTAATTTTTGTTTTTTGTGGTACTTTCGTAGGATAAATAGTAAATGTTTACAACTGCTTGTGGTGTTATTTAATTTATTTAGATGTAAATGGATCCCACGAGCCTAACCTCCTGTATAGCATGGTGCTCCCCTGGGAAATTTTGGAGCATTGGGTACAAAATTGCGCTGTTTAAGCGGGTTTTGTATCTGATAATGAAGTGAAAACGTATAAATCTTTATATTATGATAAATTTGAGTGAAGCAACTTAACAAAGCTGCCTTTGTCAGACACTGGGACGTGTCCACTTAAAAATCAGTGTTATTTTAATACCAGGAGAATCATAACATGTATTACATTTCACAATAATATAAAATATATCCATTAAGTCAGTAATTTAATGTTAGTTTAAACTACAGTTAGGCTATTCACTATTCGAAACCATCACTCAATCCCTGCACACTAGTGACAGTGTGTGTGAAGACATGGTATCATAGTTTGTACTCCCCCCCCCCTTCTACCCACAGCTATGGGCTGTTATTTATGACAAGGCCTTGCATTGACCGGTTTTTTTCGACCTGACACACTCTCCCTCCTGCTGGGAAAGGGTCAAAAGGGACATCACACAAGAGAAAGAAAAATAAGAAATATACTCTCCCGCGAGCACAGCACACAGCACTTTTTGATCAAGAACGAACCACACTTACATAAAATGGAGCTCGAAAGAGAGAGGGGAAATAGTTGTTTAACAATATTGAATTTTGCAGTTATGATCACATAAAATGTATATATTAGTGTTTATATTAAGGCATTTTTGAGTTTATGTTGTAGGATTGAACATTATTTACAAATATTTACTTGTATAAATGTAATGTTTCTTCTTGTATATATTTTAACAATTTACTACACTAAAAAAATAGACACAGGTTCTTAGGGGGGGCGATCGCCCCCTCGCCCCCCACCCCTTAAATTTGCCACTGCTGGTAGGTAGCTGCGTGCTTTGAAGGATGGCGTGAAACGAAGACCAACGATGGAGAAGTGACAGAATGAGGAAGGCGGGGGAAACTGGAGATACCTGAGAAAACCAGCTGGCCAACGCCAGCCATGTTTCCCACGCGAGAAATCAGTGACTGACAGCAGGAAATCGAACTCGAAATGGATGTGGTAGGAACTGTGTGGTCTGACTACTCTAACTCATTTGCGTCTTCCTTTATGTGTTACTTCAGTATTTAAAACTATAAGAGCTTATATACTTATCACCAGTTAGTTTTTATCTAGCTCACACGTGCTTGCGTTCACACACAGGCATTACACCTTTAAGATGGACTGAAAGTGAATATTTAACTGTAGCATCGCCTAAACACCTATGCATAAATGCAACAAAGCTGTAGAAATTAAATTTTTACATTTGTTTTACTCATAAGTGGTCTTGTCACATTTAAGCGATATTTCACATGCTGGTGAAAACATTAGTTAACAGTGATATGAAATTTATGATTATTAAATCTATCTACGATATAGCTAAATTAGTATATGAACCATATATCTGATTTATGCGGACTGCAAACATGGGAAACAAAATAAACACTCAAAGTACTGTACCTCACAACCACTTACCTTCATTATACCAATCAATTTTAAATTTCTGTACAAATTGTTTGATTGTAAGTTTATTGATACATAGTTTCAACATTGATAATACTGGCACGGGTGTCCCACATTGGCCTACTAGCAAGTTGTCCATTAAACAGCAATATGTCGTAACCTTAGTTTTAACTTAAGTTAACTTTACACTATATAGAGGCATAATGGTTGTTTTTATACTTTTAGTGAAAATGTCATATCCCCCAAAGGACTGACCTGGGTTTCTTTTGATGCAAATCAGAATGCTCTTTCTCCTATATTGTTTTTAAAAAATGTTTTCAGTGAAACTCCATGTGGGACACAACATATTGCAGTTCCATGAACAAAGTATTTCTTATCATCCTTCCACTGATTTAAAGGAGTGTCTCTATGCAAACAATGTTGTTTACAGGATTAATCTTTTAGTAATTAGAAATAACACTAATGGAAAGATGAAAATACAACATCCGATGCAAACATGTACAAGTCTGGTCAACATTGTTTACTGGCTGGCGAGTGGGCATTGTTTCCTGTCATTCGGTTGGGGTTGTGAAACTTCAGCTCCCTACAGAACAGGTCTTGCCTTGATGCAGAATGGTCACAGACGTTTCAGATCTTCAGCTCTAAGGGAAACTCGTAGTTTACAGCCACAGTTTCCATCAAAAACTGTCTTATAACACCCTGTTTCCACTTTGTAGCCTTGTGCTATAGGAGTGAAGCAAATATTGTGTCAACAGTTATGTTAACTGCACATTCTGGTGTTGCTGGTCTTTCAATGCAACATCGGCATAAAAAACCTTTTCGTTTTGAAAGTTATGAAATATGTGCTATACTCAGTAGTAATCTTAGTTATAAATACATGCTAGTAAACGTCTTATAACACTGGTTTCTCTGTGTCTATTCTAACGGCGCTATTACAGTTACGAAACGCGTGCACAGTATATTCAAACTTTTAAATTAAAACCGCCACTAAAAACACACACGACACATGTAATTCAAGATTTCAAGTTCCGTTAAGCATACTGCAATGAACGACGTCACTTCTAATACTTTTGAATGTGTTTATCAGAAACTCATTCATTACACAACGGACAAACAAACTGAATGACACAATTCACTTCCAAGCAGCGAAAACCTAACTCTTAAGCCATCTGTCTGTGAAATTTTATACTACCTCTGTGGCGCGAAGCATTAGTGGCATGTGCCAACGATAATCGACTCGGTTGAGTCACTTTGTGCTGGCGCTATTTAAATAAAACTATACAGTCAGTAGGTATGTCAGTAAGAACTTAAAATAAATATTTTAAAGTATATTAAATATAGAGCGGTCATTTGCATTTGATGTTGTTTCACTAATGCTGTATTCAAATAATAAAATACACGGAACTATATGCAATTATTTGCTACCAACCATACAAATAATGTAACTGTTGTTAATGTTGACTTATAAGCAGTAACGGCTAGTGATTTTTTTTCAAAGGTTAAATCTTTAGTGCTCACTTTATTCTGAATGACCTATAATAAAACAGCAACGTTGACAGTCTAGTTCTTACAAAGTCTTTATGTGCGTACTGGTTAATGGCATAGAAAAAGGGAGGCATATGCAGTATCTGCAGTGGTATCAGGGTATTATCTTCAGAAGAAATTATATTGGAACAACTTTAGTGCTTTCTCTATTAGTGCAACAGTTAATTCCCTAAGACTATTACAATGTATTAAACTAAGTCGTAAAATTGGTCAGTATGTTGCATGTTCTTAATGTACCGTAAGTGCATAGCTAAATTTAGATATTTAAATTTTTGTGAAATGAAATCTGCATGTTGTGATATATCCATAAAATTTTTACAATGGTTTGTATGATGTTGGTAGTGGTAATTTTCCATTCTATGTTTTGTGTTTAAACAATCACTGAGATACTCAATCTGGCAAAAAAAAGTAATGTAATTTGTTTATGTCCAGCGTTTGCAAGAGCGCGTGGCGGCACGTAGAATAAAACTGACAGAAGTTGCAGAAAATCTGAAGAAAAATGAAGTGGAACTAAAAAATGTGCCACTGAGGGAGAGAAATCCACCTTCTTCCACATCAACATTAAAGATAAAAACACAGGGTTAGTAAGAGTTTTTCCCTATATTCGAGAGTGTCAATACTTTATTTTGGTGTAAGTCTACAGGATGTAAGAAACATTAGTATCATAAAATGTAGTTTTAAGCCTTATAGTTAATTTAGCTTACATAACACAACATAACCTTGTGTCATTCAGAAAATTATACATTTTCATTTGTAGAGATCCAGGTTTAATTTTTAGGCTTACATATTTTAGGGGGCGTACATAGAGCTAACATAGTTTAAAATTAATTATACGTTACAGTGAAGTTGCTGCTCTTTACACATTGTATTTGGATATACCACCGGGCATTATTAACTCTAGCCTGAATTAAAAGCTTGGTTAGGTCTGATGTATTACAGAACTGTTTTACAGCATGTTGGAATTATCTGTCAACACCAGTGAACATGCTCCTGCTGAAAGTGCTTATTATAAGCTATCTGAAGTATAAGTAAAATTTTTAATGTGTTGAAATGTTAATTTATTTCGTAGCCATAGTTCTAGAAGACAGTACTGTGTTAACTACATAAACATGAACTTTAATTTAAGCTATAATAATAATAATCTGTTTTCATATATTCAATGTAATTTTTGTTTTGGTACTAAAAATTCTTACATTAGTTGATTTCTTCAGGCTTGATAATCTCAATGAAATGACATTTTATAAATAATTGAGCCATGGTAGTCAGAACAAGTCCAGTTTTACGAACATTAAAATGTCGCCTGCATGTTATTTTTTTTCAAGTTCTGGACATTTTTTTGGAACGGATATCTTTATTTTAAGGTAAGCATTCCATCACTTTAGATTTGTAATACCCAAGGCATAGGTATATATCATGTGTCTTGGTCAGCCAGAAAATAATTTTAATGCATGTGGTTCACAATAAACTGTGAGCACTTTATAAATCAACCTCTGTAAAATACCACAGGCAGATACTACATGTTATATTAAATTTAACAATGTGTGCCTTACTTGAACTAATGGCAGCGCATCACCATATGTAATGTAAACATACTGGAGGTGACACACTTCTTTACGTCAATATTGAAAAGAAAACCAGCAACAAGAAATATACCTGTTGATAACATCAACATTTTTAATACAGTCAAATATTCTTTTACTATTTGCCTTCCAATTGGGGACCGCAGTGGCCGAATTGTCAGGCCTTTTGCCTCCCACCAAAGTAATCTGGGTTCGATTCCCGTCGGGGTTGGTCCCTGGATTTTTGCATGTGAGAATCACGTCAGGCGATGCAGTTGGTCGGCAGGTTTTCTGGGGAATCTCCAGTTTCCCCCAACCCTTTTATTACGGCGCTGCTCTATACTCACGTCACCTCAGCTAATGTCACCCCTCCCCAGTGCGAGGGCATGGTACATAATTCAATGCTAAAAGCATTAATCTATAACTCTAGGTTTCATGAAGCCAATTTGCGAAACTCAAACAATACCAATCCTAGACAATAGTTTTTGCCAAAGTTTTGAACAAAATTGTTTCAAGTGTTACAAACTTTTGAGACACAATCTCTGATGCCGGAACCTCTCTTGCATTTAACTGTGGTGCAAGAGATCACACGTAACAAATTAGTAATTCTGGATAAATATTTACTCATAAAGTTGGCAAATACTATTTAGGATTGTCATTGAGTATTTTATCCATATTGGCTTCGAAAAAAGAGTAGAAATCAGTAAATGTTTTCAGCATTTATTTATGTACCACGCACTTTTAAGACCTAGACGTTGAGGGCTAACCATAATCTCTCACTCCTTCCAAATGCAGTACATAAATAGTATGAATTTTTTTAGTTATGAACATGTGTTTCTCCTCAATGTGTGCAAACACATAGGCCTACATGCAAGCAAGTGTGGTAAATAGTGTTTGAAATGTAAAATGTTGGTAATTGTTCATCAGATGTTTGCTAAGCTGGTTAATTGATTTTTTTATTATGATTATGAACATACAACCTTTTGTTATGTCCTCACCCTGAAAGTTACGTGGTGCAATCGTTGCGGGTAACCGGCTCGTCATATGCACTATTCCACCTGTCTAAACCCGTCGAGCCCGTGTCATACATCATCCATTCGTGCACGCACATCAACTCATCAGTCTAGCCAACAGTACACACCACCTCCTTCCTTTCAAGATAATCCCCCGATTGGGGTAATCAGTATCTTACTTTATGTACAGAACAGCACACCTAGTCCTAAAACTCACTAATCGTATCCCCACAACAACACATAATCTTTCAATTTCACCGGCTGCCGTCTTGCTCTGCCAGAAACCCTGTGACCACTAACTGTAAGTTCCTGGACAGCAGTATGAGACTTACCAAAACCTCTGAAGGGAAGCAGGTCATTTCCATCCTCCCCTAACATGGCTTGCTCTTCAACTGTGGTTACCTGCGTTGAACCATCACCACCCGGTTGAAGCTCTTCGGACTCTGCTGGCTGGTTGTCAGCTACCAAGGCTGCCCCACCCGAACTGCTCTTCTCTGTGTGGTTTCTGTCTTCATCCTCAGTAGTTTGCGGGGCCAATCTGGACCACAGTACGGAACTGTTTTGTTGCCGGCAGCCTCGCGCACCCATATTTGGCAGCACCGGGGCTGAGTCCCGCGTTTCTCTTGTCTCTTTTCGTAGGAGCTAGTCTATATGACGCTTATGTTCCTGCCCCACATTGTCCACGACACCATACACATACTGCCCTTGTTAGTTAGTGATCTTTCCTGGTAACCATTTAACATTGACACCGTGCCCTCTAAACCACACAGCCATGCCTACATGAAAGTGCCTGCTCTTCTTCCTTTCTGGTGGTTGTGATGGAGGCACATTATCGTGATTGGCTGATGGTGGACTCTGGTCCAGTGCTGTCCTCAGTGAACACCTCACCACAAGTTCAGCTGGGGTCTCCTTGATCCCTGTGCCTGGTGTGGTGCGCAGTGCAAACAGAACTCTGGCCAATCTGGTCTGCCAATCCCCACTGCATACCTTCTTCAGCTTTCTTTTGACAGTTTGCACCATGCGTTCTGCCTGGTCGTTACTAGATGGGTGGAAAGGTGTAGTGCGCACCAGCCTCACGCCGTTCCTCCTTGCAAACCCCTGCATCTCCTGGGACACAAATGCAGAGCCATTGTCTGACACAATTCATTCCGGTATCCCATGCACACTAAGAGCATCCACATGTCAAATGCTCACCTCAGGCCTGTATATCAGGGTGTAGTCAAACATTGATAATGTAAGACACCACTGTAACAATCGCGGAGATGTCATGTCAGGAATTTGACTTGCTGGGTCTAGTAACCTCACCAGTGGTTGGTGGTCGGTGACGATCGTGGTGGCCTCACAGTCAGGTACTATTTGAATTTGGTCACGCCAAACATGATGGCTGATGCCTCCTTGTCAAGTTGTGAGTAGTTTTTTTCATGTTTGTGGAGCGTACGTGACCCGAAAGCTATGGGTCTCTCACTCCTGTCACTGTGCAAGTGGGCTAGCACAGCTCCAAAGTTGTACTCTGAAGCATTGCATTTCAATATAACTGGTTCTCTTGCATCGTAGTGAACCAAGGCAGAACTTGACTGTAACAGTCCTTTAGCTGAGCAGAATGCTGTCATGGGTCTCTGTCCACTCCCATTGCCTCTTTTGTCCAGCAATCGATGCAACGATTCTGCTACACTGACCTTATCTTGAAGAAATCTGCCATAAAAATTCAGCAACCGTACAAATGATTGCAGTTCTTTTTTGCATGATAGGGCAGGGGCCTGGTGAATAGCCTTCACTTTGTCTTCTATTGTGTATATGCCAGCCCTGTGTACCCGGTAACCCAAAAACTGAACTGATGGCACAGCAAAAACACACTTTGACTCTTTTAGTCTCAGCCCAGCTGCCGCAATACGGCTCAGCACCTGATGGACCCTGTGCCAGTGCTGTTCCTCATTTGAGCCTGAAATGAGAATGTCATGTAGTAAAAATGCCACTCGCTGAATTCCAGCCAGCAATGTCTCCATCAGTCTTTGGAACACAGCTGTGGCACACTTTATACCAAATGGCAGTCACTTCACTCGAAAGAGACCCTTCAGGGTGTTGACCGTCAACATGTCTGTAGTACTGTCATCTACAGATACCTGTAAATAAGCATCAGCGAGATCCAGCTTAGTGACTATTTTTCCACCCGACAGATGAGAGAAAGCCTCATCTGTTGTTGGGAGGGGGTAAATTTCAGTTTTACTCACCCTGTTGACGGTGCACTTGTAGTTACCACATATCCGTACAGAACCATCAACTTTTCTCACCACAACAAATGGGGTGGCCCAATTTGAAAACATCACAGGTTCGTAGACACCCTGTTCCACCAGTCTGCCTATTTCCTTACAAATGCTGTCTCTCAGCGCAAAAGGTACATGGTGGCACCTCTGAAATGTTGGTTTTGCATTGGGCTTCATCTCTGTAATTATTGGTAGCCCTGTGTAGCATCCCATACTACACTTGCAAAAACCTTGGGATACCGGCGTACTGCCACCGCCGTCATACGATTTTTAACGGTGATTCCCTCCACTGTTATGCCAAGGGGCTCCAACCAACTCCGCCCCAGGAGAGTCTGTCCCTTTCCTTCAGCCACTAACAGGGGCAATGTAGCCTGTGTAGTGTTTGTCTCCACATGCACCTCTAAAACCCCTAAAACACTCAGCTTTTCGTGTGACCAAATGTGCAGGGACAACTTTGCTTCTTGCAATACAGGTTTCTCTGGCCATAACTTCTCAAATGTTTCATTACTCATGATAGTGCAGGGTGGCTACAGGCAGGGAAAACCGGGAAATGTCAGGGGATTCAGGTTTGTAATTTTTACATAGTAATTTGATGCATTCATCTACATAAAAATTATAATCTTCAGGCTGATATAAATTTTGTAGTGTACAGACTTATTTTGCATTTTATTGTCTTCATTTAAATATTAACGCTTTTACGTTAGTTGCACTGGGAAAATAACATATAAAGTAAAAATTTCAAAGTGATAAATTGTGATGAATTGTGGTTCAAAATAAACTTGATTCTTCGTCTGAAAAGTTGAAATGTTTCTTCCAAATGTATATATGCTGTATATGAAATTACTGCTGTGGTGGTAGTATGCAGACATAGTTTTTATTAGGCTTAGGCCTACATTTTTTGTGAGAATATGTGCAACTGTGTGAACTTTGTTTTAAAATTTACTGGTTTTGTGAAAGTGGTATTTGTTAACACAAGTACAGTTCCAAATTCTGTGCCCGTTATGAGTTCTTTGATGTCATCGCAAGTGATCATTTGGAGAGTAATGTTATGATTTAATTTAAGGCATATTAAAATCAGATTTGATGTACATTTGGATGTGATTTCTGTAGCCACCCTGTAGTGAAACCAGCTTCTGTGTGTACTGCCATAATCACTTCTCTGCTATGTAACCGCACTGGCATGCATATTGGGGGCTGATACCTTGTTGACTGTGCCTTCACATTCTACATGCTGTACATTGCTCCCTCGTCCTTGGACAAATCTGTGCAGAGCAAGTAAAACGGGTCTTCTATTGCACATACGATGAGTATTTTATTACAATGCAGTGCAACCAGGTGCAACGCAGGTGCAATTTTTGTGTTTCGTTTGGTTGCACTGCATTGGAATTAAATATACTCGCGAAATGCCATAGAAGAAGAGTTTAACTTGCTCTGCACTTGCGTTGCGCTGCGTTGGTGCAAATAGCAGGTGGCTATATTTAATTGACCCCAGCAGGTCGATTATGGATCTTTTAGAGCATGATGTCTTAGTTGAAATGTGTCATTCGTAAGTCGAGCTTCTTACAGGTTTGTTACTGTCCTGGAAAGTCCTGGAACTTTGACCATGCCCTTAAAAGGCCTTGTAAAGTCCTTGATTTAAACCAGTCCTTGAAAAGTCCTTGAATTTTTGGATAACATTATATTCCAGCTAGTTTCTTAAGGACGTTGGACCCGTAAAAATTCAAAATTTTATATTTGGGCCAAACACTGTTCAAATTTTATACGTAAGATAACACATAATTTTCCCTAATGAAAAAAATTTAGTTCCCATAGTTTTAGCATAATCACCTATCAAAGTCACAAAATGGCTGTTGCGGTGTAGCCAAAATAATAAAAAATAATTAACTTGCAGAAACAGGATAATTCACATTAACTCTTAATTATGGGAGCTACTTCAAGACTCTTTTGTGAACACAAAACGATACAATTTTGTATTATTAAAAAAATTATGTAAATGAGTAAATTTTTGCATAACTTTGACATTTGGCTACTGCTGAAATTTTCAAAACTAGCTTTTGTCAACCATGTCATAAAATGCATTGATACACTGACTGTCAGTTACTGTAATTTTGAATTTATTAGTTAATTGCTTTTCTTGATTTTGGCTACACCACAATGGTCATTTTGTGACTTTGATGAGTGATAATGCAAAAACTATGTGGCCTAATTTTGTTTTATTTTGGGAAATGATGTGTTATCTGATGTGCAAAAGTTAAACAGTGTTTGGCACAAATATAAAAATATGAGATTTTATCTGTCCAACACCCTTAACAGTGAAATCTTTTCTTAGGTATATATAAAAATATATTTTGTCTATGCATTATTTCTGTAATGTAATTTGCTTGAAGATGACAAATGTTTTGCAGTGCAGTGTCTGTGTAGTTAATACACTTTCTGGCATGCCACAACATGTTTTGTTATTCCTTATGTTTCTTTTGTGCGTGTTCATGGCAAGTAGTACCCTTACACTAGTGTTTCATGGCAAAGCTTTTTTGGCAGAGAAGAGTGACAAAAAAAAGAGCTTTGAAAAGAAAAAGTGTCCCAAACGAAATGCCATATTTACGTGAGTACAAAAAATTAATTACGTGTCGGGTGTGAGAGAGGTATACATAGCATGCAATGCATACTGTAGAGCGGAATGTCTCCCACAATGTTTCTCAAGTCGAAGCTAATTTCTTGTTTATTTATTTTTGGTTGACTTCATTAGCTCTAAAGAGAGAGTAGAAAAAAGATTTGAAACATTATAAATAAAACCTTAAATATTCAAATAAAAATATTGTATATCAAATGCAATTTACTGCGGTCCTTGAAAAATTAGTAGACCATCCTTGAGAAGTCCTTGAAACTCCTTGAATTTTAATTGTATGTTGCTGTAAGAACCCTATTCTTAAGACTGTGAGAATATTTTGATTACGTTTCTGTCCATCATAACTGTTTCGCGTTATACAAGGCATCTTTAAGTAATACACTTGAAACACACTTGTTGGTACTTCTATACTCGGTTGTCACCACAATTATTTATTCGCTGGCCAATCAAGAAAAAGAGGCTTCATTTATCGTCGCTAGCTCATTGCTCATTGTTGTTTATAAACATCACCATATCCTAAATTACTTTTTGACAGAAAAGCAATGTCAATTATGCTTTCCCGAATTTTATTTGTTATTTACTCTTTAATACATGCAAATAGAAATTGTATGCTAATGTCTAACGAACGTTTGTTTTCCGTGCATCATGCGAAGTTATGTAATTAGGTCTATGCATTCGAAACAACTTACCAACAAGTTCAAAATTATTTGACGTGATTCATTTAACATTGTGTATAAAATTCTGAAACTGTGTAGTCTTAAGAAATAAAATATATGCATGAGCACTAAAGCAATACTTTGTAGGCCTACTTTGTTGAAACAAGTAAAATAACTTTTAACCTCTTACGTAGCAACTATGAAATGTGATGCGACACAATCCTTTTCCCACAATTCTTTTCTGTAGTCTTTAGCGTTTTCCGGTAAGTTTATATACAAAATTACTTATGTCAATGCTCAGAAATATCTTGTATAAATAACTGTGTGTTCATTTTAGTGATACTAACGATGCGACAACTTAAGGGCGTTCAAGTGGGGAAAAATTCATAATTTTATATTTGTATAAAATAGTGTTAGTTTTGTAGACATTACTTAAGAGTACATTAACATCTAACGGAAAAAAATTAGCTCATCTAGTTTTCCCGTAATGCCACTTCAAAGTCAAAATTTGCATATTTTTACTTCATACAAAACTTGAAAACCAGTAAATATAAT
>PNEQ01063360.1:0-15583 GCA_003012365.1 Medauroidea extradentata
GTTCAAGGTCATGTGATGTAGGAAGAGAAGCTGGGACAAGTTCTGACAGGTGCAGCAGTAATGGTGGTGAAGAGGGGAAAGGAGGGGAGAGGGGAAGGTACTGTAGATAACTGCATGGTTATACAAAACTATAGTCAGTTCCCTGCTGGATGCCGAAGAGGTCGGATGCTGTCCATCATTTCTGGGAGATGTGCAAGTAAGTGTCATAATTAATTACTGAATTTATCGGTTAAATCGATCGGTATAGATTCGAGAATGTAGGATAATTGATCAGTTGAATCGAAAATTATTAATTGATTGAATTGATCGGTTAAATCGATCGTGTATTGTTAAATAATAAATAATAACGATTGATTTTACATTTTTAGTTATTAAAAGTATTAAGGGGTATGTTGATCGGGTATGGGGCGCAAGAAATTAAATAATAAATAATATAGATAGATTTTACATTTTTAGTTATTAAAAATATTAGTGGTTATGTATACATGTATACTGCATATCATGTGAACCTTACGAATGTCGAGCCGAAGGTTGCCGAGCATGGCCGAAGATTGCCGAAGGTTAATGAGCTTGACCGAGCATACCCGATGAATTTTTTAACTAAATCATTGTTATATAAAATTATTTTATATAAAACGTTTTTATTAAATAGTTTTTTTATTAAAAAGATTTTATTTTTATTAAATTAATCTTTTAATGCATGTGGGGTTAGGATGGAATGCGAAATCAAAAAATTTTTGGAAGACTCGGAAGAAACTACCAAGATGGCGGTCGGAACAAGATGGCAGAATTTTTAAACTTTTTTTTTAATTTTTAAATTTTTTGGAATTTTTTAATTTTTTTTTAATTTTTCAAAATTGACGTCATTCAAGATGGCGGTCGGAAACAAGATGGCGGGCGGAAACAAGATGGCGGCCGGAAACAAGATTGCGGCCGGAAACAAGATGGCGTCGGGGTGTCGGGTTACAGGGGTCAAAGGTCAAGGTCATGGGGTCAAAGGTCAAGGTCAAAGTCAACCTCACAACCTCAGCCACCAGCCCCTGTGCCCGGACCGGCTATTTCATACTACTCTGCTATGACAATTATATACCAATTAAATATTATTTCGGTAATAGCGGAAAAACCTATTTCGGAGATAAGTTATAAAAATACATATTTTCGTTACGTTAAATAAAACATTTTAGTAACCAAACAGATAATTTTCTTCATTGCATAAATACACCTAATTGCTTTTCCTGTAAGTGATCAAAGTATGTAGCTGACTTACAGAAAGTGTTACTCAGAAATGTATTGTACACTGGTAAACAATGATTAAATTTTATTGGATTGTGGACATATGCCATTGCTCATGTTTAGCTGATCAAGCCTGTGTTGAATGACAAAGTACGAATTCCTCTGAAGTTGCTTTTTTTTATATTTTTTGTGTGCGTTTTATAATTTTTTTTTCTTGTTCGTTTTCATACTTTGCCATTCAACATAGGCTTGATCAACTAAACATGAGCAATGGCATATGTCAACAATCCAATAAAATTTAATTGTAAACTCCATTGCAACAAACATTTAAAAATGATTATGTACTACCATTCCGAATGGAATTTTGAAGAAATAACTGTATGAATACAATTTATTAAGTTATATACTGCAAAAAAAAGAATGATTTTTATTTAGATAAAATTCAGATGAAAATAATACGACCAAGAAAATTACAATTTTGAGATAGTGTCTTCATGCACAGTAAAATACAGTTGTCTGTCGAGAACAGTTGAGAAACTTACACTAATGTGTACATAATAAATGCTCCTAAAACCTTTTCGAGATCAGTTTCGTTCGCCACTTTAAAGGAGTACAGGTGGCAAAAACTGTTTTGTAAATATTTTCAGTATATTTTTAATTTAGTATGTAGTAGCGCTACAAAAGCGATAAGATGGTAACACGACTTTCAAAATATAAGTTGTGTATTATACAAAATGTATTATTACTTTTCTATTCGTCATGAAAATTTTGACATTAAACAACTTTAATTATCTGTATCTAATAATTACTGTTAAATATTCTAATACACATTTTCGGTGTGCAGTTGGAATTAATCGTGTCGTTCGCGGGTGGTTTTATTTTTTAATATTTTGATGATAAAGAACACAAAATTAGTTAAAAAATAAAAAACTTTTTTGAGGGCGAGCGATGAGTCTTATTTCAAAGCAATAACTATAATTTAAGGAGCTACTGTGTCTTAAAAATCTCCAGCTAAAATGAAACAGCGTGTTTAGTAACGATTGAATTCTGTATTATACATTTTTAATGTTGAGTTTACGACGTTCGTTTTTTTTTTTTTTTTTTTTTTTTTTTTTTTTTTTTTTTTTTTTTTTTTTTTTTTTTTTTTTTTTTTTTTTTTTTTTTTTTTTTTTTTTTTAATTTATTTGTTTATTAGCTGTTTCTGCGGGTGTTTAGTCGTCTATTGTTGCTGTTTGCAAGTTCTGGATACTATGTTACTAGATAATGAAAGAGTTGCAAGTCTTTTAGTCCGGGTAGCACGTCGTTGCTGTCCTCTCGGGGCGGACCGATACTTATGTCGATTTGTCGGTATGGCTCTTAAGCAATACGGTCGCGCGCACGGAGCCTCGGCAACTAATTGGAATATTAAATGCCGCGCAATCACTGTCTCTCTCCACTTACTACCCAGAGGTGTCTCGGCCCGACGTACTTTGTGACTCGGTGAACACTTAATGGCGTCCCGACGCCCAAAACAACGACAATGATGGCGCCTCGGCCCACACTATTCCGCGTCCCGACGCCTAGCTTCGACGCCTGACGGTGGCACTCTGCCCTACCGTCGCCGCGATTCGCCGACGACCTCCTCGCTTGACAACGTCCGTCCCGGACCGACGCCGGCTCGCTTCTCTTCTCCCTGATTTGCGCCAAAACCCCCCGTCACTTGGCCAGCAAGCTCCGGTTCCTTTTGGGCCAATCAGGAGTCAGCTTACACCCGATGGCCCCGCCTCTCGAGGACAACAATCCCGGCCAGAACCGTATTTATTAAATCATTGCTTAATTTCTTGTCACTATTTACATTCATTTACATAAAATGGTTCATTTACTTGTTCACATTATTGGTCTCTTTATTACTACATATCTATTACACTGTAACAACTAGCAAAGCCATTGGCTGGACTCCTCTCCTCGTGACCAGCTAGGGAGGTGGTTCGAGCGGGGGTTGGGTGAGGCCCCAAGACACACTATGCACCTGCTCGTCTCTACCTCGTCTTCACAAGGGCAAAATATATACAATTTTTTATTTTTAACATAAAACTTGGCGTAGTAATGGTATTTCGATGAGAACTATTGCAATGTGATCGTGATACAATGACGAGGAGAATGAATGGTCGCAAGACATAGTTATTATTGCACATTAATTTATGATGGTTGACACTGATGACTATTGAATATACTAAATCGGGGTGGCGACCATATGGGCCTGTCACAAGTTGCTCATTATTGTGTTCAAGAAGTATACAATAATTATTTACCCCGCAGTTGTGCGATGTGTCAATCGATGTAAAGTATAAAAACAACGGAAAAACCTTTAAAAAATGCATTTAACAGCTTTTAGCAGTTTTGGTAATAACAATTTTCAGCTTGAGCTCTGGCATGCTTCTTCGTTGTTCAAGCACAGTTCAAAGCCTGCCAGCGCCTGTCATGT
Source organism: Medauroidea extradentata (assembly GCA_003012365.1). NCBI lineage: Eukaryota > Metazoa > Arthropoda > Insecta > Phasmatodea > Phasmatidae > Medauroidea > Medauroidea extradentata. The sequence continues at coordinate 3,698 of PNEQ01063360.1, forward strand.
ATGCAACCCTAATCACAATCAAGGGAATGATATATTATACAAGTATTACATAAGATTTTGTAAAAAAAAAAAATTAAAAAAAAAGGAAAATTGTATACAAATTGTTTAAAATGTCCTTGAAACATTTATTGTTAACGTAACCGTTAAGGTGTCCGCTTGCCCATGTCACCGAGCGGTGCGCAGGTCTTCAGCCGTTAACATATGTTTTTAAAAACTGTTCGTTGAACGTGAGTTATGTCTGCTTAGGAGCAGCATTTTAAGAACGTTACACGTGCGTATACCTCTTTAAAGGAAACGACTACTCAATTAAGTATATTTTCTAGCGGCCGAAAAAAGAAGTTTTTTGCGGTATGTTTGTATGTGTGCAAATCTTGGCGCAAGAATATATTGGAAGGTATAGGCGTGTGCAATAAACCTTTACCTTTAATAACAAACAATAAAATGATAATATCTTCACTGAAAGTCTCATACAGGCGAATTGTCTGCGAGAAGACTTGCGCCTAGAGGATAGGGATAAACACGATGCTCGTATTGGGTCACCTTATCGCTTCCACACTTTTAGGTCTTAAACGCGCAAAATACGTTTATCCAAGCGGTCACCTTAAAGATATACGTTATTGTAGCACTCAGTGATCTTTAAAAAAAAAAAAAAAAAAAAAAAAAATAACTTGGAGCTGAAACGAGAACTCGAAATTTGTCACTATTCACGGGCGTTTCTTAAATGTTAGTCTTATTTAGGAGCTATAGTACAGAATATCCTATGTAACTTAGCCACACGTTTTCTAGCCACCAAACCTCTGCAATTATTTATACTATGTAGTCTAATTTTTTCTAGACGAATCATGAGAATTTCGTTAATTGCATAACTAGCTGAAAACATTGTTTATTTTGCTTAGTATAGCCTATACATTGTTTTTAACTAAACTACACAACAGTTTTTCGATGTCTGATATAGTTAAGGGTTTAAAAAATAAATTATTGTAAAGGAAGTAGAAATCATGGATCATAGCCTTAATGAGATAGAGTAGTGGAGTCCGTAGATCGGCGTACTTTTCACATAAATAATTTCTTCCAAGGAATGTACAAAATGCATGTCGACGCTTTTATGTCATAAATTTTTCCATTATAAGACAATGTACGTAAGAATATTAAAGAAACAAGTAAAACTCGATGCATTTATATCATTTTGTGTACTGAGAGTTACGAAACTGTAAAATTAGAGTAACAGGTAGACAAGTTGGATACAATTTACTTTTTATTTTCTTAAAAAAAAGGCATCGCCTATTTATTACATTTTGTGTTTTAGGAGCATGAACACGATCGGGTAGCCTTGTCTTGTCACATCTAAGCGTAAAGTGATTCACACAAAAGTTATGAACTTAGCAATAAGAAATAGACTTCACAAGTAGAAAGTAGAGTCGCAAAAACGTAATATGCAATAGGTTAGCAAACAAGAATAGATGCTGAATGTTGTATTTGCTCTATTGATTACACCAAAGGCTGTGAGAAAAAAAAAACTTTTAGTAATATAATTGCGCGACGTGCAAACTATGTTCCACTTGTATTTAAAAATAAAAGTTTTATTTACCAGGCTAGTTACAGTACTTTTCCTTAAACATACCTCGTCTTGTGTGTAATTTGTAAGTTAAAGCATGAGGTGGCGGTTATCGGGTGATATACGAATAGCATCCAAGGAATACCTATCTTCCCTGTGACTGGTTAACCTTACGATTTCCACTGCATAACTTAAGGCCATAATCTTTAATTTATTTCAAACAATTGCAAACAACTCGAAAATGCTTTGAAAAAATTTGAGACTGTGTACAGTCATACTATACCCAATTTCGCCAAGGCGTTTTTTTTTTTTTTTAAATTAATGAACCGTTTGCTAGTATAAAAGTTATTTTGCTTTATTTTCGCTTATTTTGACAACAAAATTTGTGATATTTCAGGGGTAAAAACTAATAATCCATTTTGTGTACTGCAACAGAAAAATTCAGATACAAGCGATGATATATAAGTGTTAAAACTGTAAGAATGAATGTTTGATACGTGTATATTAATTTGCGTTAAAAAAATATTTTAGAAACCAATGAAAAACTAAAGAACGAGGCCTTAACCAGTTACAGTTCAATTGTATATGCTTCGATTTAAACCGATGTGACGGGGAAAAAAATTCTGAGTTGTACTGCTTGGCTCTAATGATAAGGTTTTTAATTTTGTAATCCCCTAATGGTACTCAAATGGTTTTACGTTCTCGTCTAGAATTTCTCTTAATGATATAGGTCTCACAAGGTGGTTATGTCAAGGTATTATAGCTGAAGTGAGGTAGTGTTTCTCAGAAGGAAAGATTTGATTGAGTCAAACAAAAAGTGCTTGGTGCAACCAAACAATTTGTTTGTGTGTGGCGAAGTAAATAGTTTTGTTGCTGAAACAAAAATAATTTATTGTTTTTATTTTGATTTCCATCTGCAATATTCTGCAAGTAAAATTATTTTTTTATTAAGCTTAGATTTTTGTGCATAACTGTTATAAACAAATTTAGTGGTAGCACCGAAAGTCAAACCCGGGACCTCTCGCATCGAGGACACCTCAGTTACACCCACTGAACGTCAGTGATTGATGCATAGCTCGTAAAATGCATAATATTTTACGCGGGCTTATCTCAACATAAGTTGTGTTTACTTTTCGTTTTCTGTCGAAATTGTTTTACCGGGGCTGTTCGTACCTGGATATAGCATCATATAATACAATTACAAATTTACCTACAACACTAATAGTCACAGAAATTGCAAAATAACTCTCAAGGCACGATTATACACTACGACGTGCGGAAACATTCAGATTTGAAGGGTACAAAATTTGTGCACTTCCAAATAAACTATTAGGCCTACGTTTTCATCTGCCAAAACAGTGTTGTCAGACGTAAAAGTATTTTGCCAAATTAACTTCATTATTTATGGATCAACAAAATCTGGTGTGTTGCTTTTGATAATAATTTTTGTTCTTGTAACGAAATTTTATTGTTAGTTCAGGTAAATATATTTATTTCACCATAATCAAACAATTATTTAAAAAAAAAAAAATTCAGCGCAGATTTTGCCAGTCATTAAGTTATATCAAAACTCCTGCAAGTTATTCAGAGTCTCGTACGTTCTGTACAATTGAAAAGTCTACCCGGGGACGCTTAAAGCCACACTAAATTTTAGTCCTTCCCGTCCTAATCCTCGTGATCGCCTATGACAGTACAACACGCTTTACCCTGCGGGATGTTGTGGTTACAAACACGTGCTAACAAACAGTCATGTGCAGAACCACCAACTACCAGGGCCGTGGGAAAGTACGCATGAAACAACTCGGAAAGAATGTCACACGGAACTAGATGTACAATGGTGCGGCTTTGTCGTATTGAAACAAGCTGTACGTACATTTCCGTTACGTTTTGCTACACACCACGCTCAGAGGCTTACGAAGAGGAATATAGAAAAGGAAACCGGGTGGGTGATGTATAATACACTGTGAAAATTTTTCTTCGTCGATTTACGGAATTCCCGATAAAAATTTCTCCGGATACGTCCGTGAATTCGCGGAAATGTATTTCCTAATTCAACAGAAGTTTCCGTAAAACGGTTTCATCGCACGGAACTGAGCCATACTTACATGTCTATAATGCAATAATTGCATTTCTACAGATTTGTAGATTTACCGGCGATGTTATTAAAATATAGCCGCAATACTTTCATGTCTCTAACCCATACATTTACGATTTTTTTCCGTGCAAGTGTCCGCAGACTTACGAACGTATTACGTATGATTCCGTAGTGTATATTTACAATGGACATTTTCTGATTTTATTTTAAGGGCAATATTACCGTTTATTAACCATATATTTCCGCTGAAATTTTTAACGGTGTACATGAAAGTATTTCAAGTGGTACCGAATGCCAGTGGAATTTTTTAGTGTGTTACTAAGGAGTACTAAACAGCAGTTGTTAAAAACTCTCACAAACATTTGGTGGCGCTGTTAAAAATTATGTTCGTTGTTTTACGGAGAAGTTCTGGTAAAAAATTCCCCAGAAGTATGTGTTAAGGGTGCAGTACACCGCAATTTTCATCACCATTTTTTTTATTCGTACCAGATATTTCTTTTCTTATTGTAGATACAAAATGTGACTAAATTTGTCTCTTATGAAATTTTTTTATCTCTCATAGTTTTCGCGTAATGGCTTGTTAAAAGTCATATTTTGCACGTTTCCATTTTAACGGCTACACTAAAACAAACTAATATACCAAACTCAAAAAAATCACAGTGGATAAAGACATTGCAGGCTACAATGTTGTGCTCATAAAAATAACGAATAAAAATTATTTGTATTTAAAAAAAAAATCTGAAAATAAAAATAAAAGTTTTAAAAATTTAATATTTTTTTTTAAATACAAATAATTTTATTCTTAATTTTTATGTGCGTGTTATTGTAGCCTGCAATATCTTTATCCACTGTTATTTTTTTTTAGTATGGTAAATCAGTTGGTTTTACTGTAGTCGTTGAAACGGAAACATGCAAACTATAACTTTAACAAGCCATTACGCGAAAACTATGAGAGATAAAATATTTCATAAGAGCCAAATGTAGTCACATTTTGTGCCTAAAATAAGAAAAAAAAATATCTGGTACAAATAACAAATTAAAAAATGGTGATGAAAATTGTGGTAGCCGCGTCCTTAATTTACGGCAGGCAACTAGCTCCACTTATGGAAACTCGCATAGTTTTATATTTTCTATGTCTCGCATCACTTCTAATACACATTATTAATATATTGTGCAATGATTTTAATTATATGTTTCACATTAAAAAGTGGATAACTACAAATATGTTTTATGTACATAAGCCTTAAATTCAATTCGCGTACACAAAACGCATTACTTTAAACGTTTGTGCATAACTAAAATAAAATAGTAATTAATTTGTTTGGTGCCATATCTTATTTTTCCTATATATTTCCAGTCTCTATATTTGTGATTTCATTATAAACAGGAATTGTTAAATCCCTAACCGTCGAATATACGGAGGGATTGTATATGTTTTACGCCGCGAGATAGTTGCGAGAAGTCAACCAGTATGAGTAAGAGATAGTACCTTAGTTGTGTAGCTCTTCATGTAAAGTATTCTGTTTAAAAGAAGTGCACGATACAATTTTTACAGTATCGAGAAGATCTACGTTCGCTTGTAGCGTTGAGAGCGGAGTCTGCCAAGCGATACAGAGGATAACCTCCGTGTAGTTCGTGAGCTCCTGATACAATTAGTCCAGAAACGCGAGTCTGGCATGGCCGACCAGTGCGGTGCGCTCCTAGATCCTGTACGATAACGTACTGCAAGTGCATGCAGGGATCTAGGTAGTGTTCAGTACTGCTAGTATCGCGTATTGCCTATCTATAAGGCTCCACGTTTTCTCGGAAACGATGTACATTATTTAGTGTGTTTAGTGTGTTGCGATAAGAAGACCCTTTACGTTCGTTCACAGAGATCTTCTGCCACAGACTGTGTCACTTAGTAGCAAAACATATAATGGCAAAAAATTCTATGCAATGAAGAAAAAAGTTTTGCAAACCCATTATCTAACAAAGGTGGAAAAGCATTCTAAACCACTTTTTCGCAGGTTTCGAACCTTGTTATTACTAAACCACACCATGGAATTAATTATTTATTCGTCTTTACTTTAGTTATTTTATCAAATGTCGGTTTTCAATTTTCAATTCCAATTATTCCTTTAAAATTTACACCAGCCAAAAACTTGCATCATAACTATTCAATCTAAAATTATGTTAAAATTGGACAAGATCACGTGTGTATTTATTTAACGTCATCGCGAAACTGCTTAGTCTCTTCGCTGAGACTGAGCAATGATTTTGTGTATTTTATATGAACTAGTTAAAAGTCCACAAATAATACTATACATTCATCCAGACTTCAGTATTTGTTTCGACACTGTCAAAACTTTAAATATAACATAATAACTTACGTTGAGCCTACACGCGATCAGATGGCATGGCACCATCCTATGCCTGCTGCTCTGTTAGGAAATATGCCTATACCATGCCATTTCCTAGCAGAACAGCATGCAAAGATTGTATTTATGACCGTAAATCAGGGACGTAGGAACGTTTCATGATTAGGGTGAAGGGGAGGTTACGTCTTGGTACTGTCAACCCCCTCTAATAAAGCGGGGACCTGGACAAATTCAGGTTTTTAAGGTGTAAAATGGTGCGGTTAAAACATTTTTTCGTACTTTAATATGTTAAATATTAAACTTGTTTGAATAGTGACTTTTTCAGTACATTGGTTTTAGCGAGAAGTTTTACAAAGACACGGTTAAACTAGGAGCCTACAGCACAAAAAGTATATTTACGTCCAAAAAAAAAAAAAAAAAAACAGAATATTGCACTCTGTAATTTAAGCAGTTATGTCCATAAATGATGCGTAACCATGACATTACATTTGGACAACATACTTGCTACATACAAATTGTAACAGCAGCATTAGTGCGGTTTGCGATGCAAGCTTCGTGTAACAATTAAGAATCTATGTAATACTACGAATTAAAATTAAAAGTATGGTAAATATTAATAGTTACCAGAAATGACATTAAAAGTGCATGTTGATTGTTTTGAAATCTTCGATCTGACTATGCCCATCACGAAAATACTATGATATTGATAGTAAAACTATTTGATTTTACTCTTTAATGAAAGAATATTAAAACGTTAGTATTGTTGTAACGTACATAAACATAGGTACGTACTACTTTATATTGTTACGTTTATTTCGCATGTATTATTCACAAAAAAGGAATTACGTAAGTTACGTGGGATAGCAGTGGTAATGTGATTACTTACAAATGTTCATTCTTGGCAAGTCGTTCACAGTACAAATATTTTCTTCAACTTCATAGTAAAAGCGAGCCTACTCCTCGCATGTTACTTCCAGGCCTCTCGCACCCTGTAATCTCAAATACCAGGACTTGTAGTGCAGACAGTGTACAAATAACACTGAATCAAACAAAAACCTTCTGAAAAACGTATAAAGCTAGAACAAGAAGTATAAAAATCCGTCACAGCCATTCACGTCTCGTCTGTCCAGCCGTTAAGGCCATGATCTTTCATTTATTTCAAACAATTGCAAATAACTCGAACATTTTTTTCAACCAAATGTTTTGAGAAAATTTGAGACTGTGTACAGTCATACGATACACAATTTTGCCAGAGCGTTTTTTAAAATAATGTACCGTTTGCCAGTAAAAAATTATTTTCATCATTTTGGCTTATTTTGACAACAAAATGTGATATTTCAGGAGCAAAAATCTAAAAATCCGTTTGATGTATTGCAACAGAAAAATTCAGATACAAACGATGATATATAAGTGTTAAATCTGTAAGAATGAATTTTTGATATATGTATTAATTTGCGTTAAAAAATATGTAAACTTTTGACTAACGGGCGAAAATATTGTCTTATAAACTCGTTATTAGTGTTGCCAGTTATCTTTCAATACGTTTAGAAGGCTGTTATATTGATTTAGCGATTTTATTGGTTTAATAAACAACTTTCAGTTATCACAAATTTTTCTATTTAGCTACTTACGAGAACGTAGTTTATTCTATACGAAGAGATTTTGATCAGCACTTAGCACCTATATCTGGTGAGGGGTGACAAAATGAGTATGGAGCAGCGCAGGGGGAAACGGGAAATCCCCGAGAAAACTCGTCCACCAGCGGTGTCGTCTAGCATGATCCCCACATGCTAAAATACGGGACCGACGAACTGAGCCCAGATCGCCTTAGTGGGATGCGAGTACTCTAACCACTGTGCGAGCCAGGGTCCACTCTATATGTTGCAGTTAGCAAAATAATAATGAATTAAATTTGTTTTTATTTGCTTAGCTGCTGTAGCGATTGGATTTGTTTTAACGAATTTCAGGCTCACAAAATACACATACTTTTTTGGCAACAACTCTTTCTTCTGCTGACTTAGTGACTTGGTGTCATTGATAAACCAACGACCGTATGACACGTTATTAAACCTTGAAAATGTCATACCTACATTAGGTAGTGACAACACAAAAAAGTAAGGACACAGACAAGAGGACAGCAAAAAACTAATAACATAGAACATAAAGAGACATTGGTCATCATCACCAGCCAAATACTTCAGAATCTTTGCTGTATTAGGATTAATAAACATGTTTTCTCCTCTTGTTTACATCTTTTCTTTCTTGTGTTATGTGTCGCAGGAAAACGTTTCCGATCATGCGTTGCTATGTGATTTCCCATCGTCTGGGTGTACTCTATCTCTCCTGAAAGTTTGTAACCGCTGTACTGATACATTCGGTATATAAAATGTCACATGCACACATATCAGTGCACAGTCCAAACCGCTAGCTCTAGAGACATTCGATTTTAAAGGATCTTTCTCTTACCCCGTATGTACCTACTAAAAGGGGAGTAATGTATTTTCAACGAATCCTCGACAGTTTTAGTTAAGCTATCAATGTGCTTTTTACTTCAGAATTAAGCTTACAAAAATACCATTTACCTTCTTTTTTAATCCCTAAATTAAGGTGAAAAGCTGTGAAATGTGTTTTCAATAAATCTCCGATAGCTCTTAAACCCGTTCAGATATTGAATTAATTATTGGTTCCGAATGAAGCTTAAGCAAAACCCTAAAAAAAAAAAAGTAGTTTTAGGACTTATTGAAATTCAGTCTCTAAAGGGATTAATAAATAAAATTTTTATTTTTTAAATTTTTTTTTATTTATTTATTTCAATAGCACAAATGCTAAAAATAACAGTAACTCTTCAAATATGTTCACAATATTAAACTGTTGCATGATGTGAAATTAAATTTACAATCAAATTATGCAAATATGTGCACAACTTTCTTACAGTAGTAGGCTAACAATAATTATATATGGTAATACATTTTGAGGATGACTTTATACACGTTATGATATTAATTCCTTAAACAATATCATACATCGCTAAATTAAAAGTTATTTGCTGCTGAAATATATTCTTTAAGAATTTTCTTAAAAGTAGTAAGACTCTTAATTTCTTTTACTGTTTCTGGTAATTTATTAAATTCAGTCAATCCTTTGTCAAAAATAGACCGTTTTGCAAAAGTAGTTTTCCGAAATTTAATGTGAAAGTTGTACTTATTTCTAGTGTCGTAGGCATGTAGATCTGAATTTTTTATTAACTTTGACTGCAAATACTCAGGTAAAATGCCTTCTTTGATCTTAAAAACAAAAATTAGTGTATTATATAAAAGTAACTGTTTAATATTCATCCAACCCAGTTCTGCAAACATGTCTTGAATTTTTACAAATCTACCGTACCTTTTTTGAGTATTGTTCTCATGGCCTTATTTTGAAGTACCTGTAATTTATCAATATGAACTTGATCAACAAAATTTATAATTGATGTACAATACGTAAAATGTGGAAGAACAATGGTGTTGTATACAATAACTTTCCATTTTTTAGACAACTTGTACTTAAGTCTACCTAACATGCCTACCTTTCGAGCAACTTTTTTAATTATATTCTCTACATGCGATTTTATGGTCAATGATTTGTCGATTACAGCCCCTAGATATTTAAATTCATCAACCTGTTCTATAACACCATCTTCACCTAAAACAATTTTAAAATTCATGTTTTTTTCTTCTTTGCCTTCACCAATCACCACATATTTTGTTTTAGCAATGTTCACTTTGAGCTTGTTTTCACACAACCAATCATATAAAGACTTTAGTTGACTGTTAATTTTTTTAACTGCATCTTAAAGCTCATATGAAGAACACTAAACTGATGTGTCATCAGCAAACAAGTGAATTTCACAGTTACAGGCCAAGTCCATCATGTCATTCATATAAATTATAAATAACAATGGGCCTAAAACACTACCCTGTGGAACGCCATAATCATTTTTAATTCTTTGAGAGATATTTTCCCCACACCTTACAACTTGGTACCTATCAGTCAAATAGCTTTTAAACCACTTTATAACTGTTCCGCCACATCCATATCTCTCCAATTTGTGAATTAATCTTGTACGGTCAACAGTCTCGAAGGCTCTTTTTAAGTCTAGAAAAACTGCCACTGCCTTCTTTTTGTCATCTTTTTTTATTTTCCAATCATTTACCACGTACTGTACTGCTACTTCAGTTGAGTGATTTTCACGAAAACCAGACTGATTGTTTCTCAAAATTTTCTTTTCTTCGCAGTAGTCTTTCAGTTGTTTGTAAACAATTTTTTCTAATATTTTCTCCGGACTAGGCAACATATGTATTAATGGGTCTAAACTCTTCACCTTTTTTTGCACTTTTTGACTTTGGGATAGGGGTAGTGGTAGCCATCTTCATCTCTGTGGGTACATATCCATTCTTGAGTGAGATATTTATTATTTGTGCAATACGATTGTGTATTAAAGGGTCTATTTTCTTCAATACTTTCCCACTGATTCCATCAACTGATGATTTATTTTTAAGACTTTTTATAATTTTCAAAATTTCAATTTCATTTGTAGTTCTAAATGTATTTATAGTAGAGTTTTCACTTTGATAGACTTCTCCATGTACATCTTCAGTTGATATGGATTTCACAATACAGTATCTCCTATGCATGCCACGTAATACTTATTCAGACCATTCGCAATTTCTTCATCGGCAGTTAGTATTTTGTCTTCTAGTTGAACCTCTTTTATTTCATTTTCTGTATTGATAAAAATTAGTTCTTTAGTTCATGCCACATCTTCTTTGGTTGATTACTCACATCATCAATTATTCTTTCCAAATGTGTCCGTTTTGCCTTTCTAACAATGTATAAACACTGGTTCCTGTGAGATTTATAAAGTTTCCAGTTAGCTTCTGTTTTGTCATACATATAATGTTTGGAATTATTGTTGCGAACCTGGATTACAATTTTCAGTTCATCATTAAACCAAGATTGGCAGTTTCTTACAGGCCTATAAGCTGGTCTTCTACAATCCTCAATACTATCTATAATAAGATTTTTCAGCAATACGTACTCATTTTCTATATCTTCAGTAACTGTGGAATTCCCAATTAGCATGTTTAGCTTTTCCTTGGATACAGTACTTGATTTAGAATATATTATGCCAGGCTTATATGTTTATTTTTTACAACTTTCTTCCTTAGTTTATAGACTTCAATAATAGAATGATCTGTGATTTTTGGCGTATTCAGTACCATACTACGTATTTCTCTGTCACTTGATATAACAAGATCAATCAAAGTACTAGAATGATTTGTTATTCTCGTAGGATCAGTCACATACTGTTTCAGTCCAAGTAGACTCACATATCTCCTCAGTCTTTTAGTATAGCAGTTATCACTTAACCAGTCAATATTAAAATCACCAATTACTAAAACATTTCGTATATCATCTGTTATTCGTTCGAGTAAGTTATCCAAGAAATCCAGAAAATCTGAAACGTTGCCACTGGGAGACCTATATAACAAAATCAAATTGAAAATATCCCCTTCTGAGTCAACCTTAGTTTCTAAAGAGTATGATGCATTATTTCTTTACATACTACACCAGATTTTAAGTACAAAACTACTCCACATGTATGTCTTGTGATGGAATCACTTCTTATACAGTTACTAGCAGTTCCCCGCGGCTTTGCTCGCGAGTATTATTCGTAACTGATAATATTTACTTTAATTGAAAAACCTCTTTGTACACAAGATTGGTACTTCAGTCATCAAGTGTTAGAATGTCCAAGCGGCTAGTTGAACTAATTCTGCAGAAGGATAAGTAGCTATAGCTGTCCATGCGAAAAGCAGTCTTAAGTTTGTCCCTGC
>PNEQ01063361.1:0-15569 GCA_003012365.1 Medauroidea extradentata
GCCTTCTTATACTCAGTGAAACAGTCGGGGATTTACCGCATTACAGGGGTCTAAAAATAGATATTTCATCATGTTTCGGATATGCTTTTAGTCACGTAGGCCACCCTCGAAGGGTTAAGACGCAGTTGGGACAGGTATCTATGACGTAGGTTCGGCGGGTTTCCCACTATGAGCCACCCGGGCTTTGAGTCATCGGCCAACCCTCAAGGTGTTACGAAACAGCCGCCGACTACTGGCCTCCAGGAACATGGCACGCAACAATATGATAACTGTTGAGTGTGTTGAAACGTTTACACTGGTTTTTAGTTGCATGGAAGTTTTCATATTAAATATAGTAAAGATGGCTGCAAAATTGCGGAAAGAAACTTTATTCAGTGCTCACTTTATCGTGAATAGCCTATACCACGCAATACTGATATCGTCGGTAAACACTTTGTTCGAATTCAGTGCAACGTGCCCTTGAAGTAGGTTGCATCTTGTAAATTCGAATCTAGGGTTCGAGAAGGGTAAGTGACTCGTGCCCTTGGCTGAAGGGGACAATCCAGGATGCATATCAGCCGTTGCTGTGAATTCAAACAGCGGCATGTGTGACGTCACTTCCGCGATGCATTTTTTCAAGGACTTGAAGCGTGGTAATGGCCCTTAGACGGCCAAATCGATCTCGGCCTGTGTAATCAATGTAGAGTCGTGGATGTGTTGCAAGCTAAGCTGTACTTTGTGACGTCTGTACAAATTCGAGACTTACCTATTAGAAGTGGCATCATACTCATGCCTCGCCACTATCCATAGCCAACTCATGAATTTGTACATATGTCACAAAGTACAGCTAATGTATATCACATCCACGCAACAACACTGTGTATAGGATAACTGGAGATGATAGCTAGAGATGATGGTATATCGTGAAAGTGTTTTGTGCCAACATACCCTTGAAAACATTGTCGTGTCTTGTAACATATATTATTACGGCCACGATCTTTTCGTAAAAAGAATTTTGCCCCAGTTTGTTTCAATACCTTATGTGCACATCTACAGTTATGTTTCATAGCCGGTGATTGGATGTTTTAACTATCACGTGTCTTGGGGTTCTACCTGCAAATATCATACATGTGGTGTCGCAGTAACCTTACTGTGGTTGACACTGTCAAATGAGATACGTCGCTTTACAAAGACAACGCTACCAATAACTATGAAGCACAGCTGCAGACGAGCACACTGAAACAAGCCGAGGCAAAATTCCTTTCACGAAATGTTCATGGCCCTATATATGATTCGGTGATATAAATCTCAATAACCAACATCAAATATTACAATCTCGGCGGTCAAATAGGGCAACAGCTACAAATGCAAGCTAAAGCCGGAAATCGTATGTTAAGCTGAACGTCTGTTGAAACCCAGCAACCAGTCAAGTTTTCCCGCGATAAACCATCATCTCTAATGATAGCTAGAGACGGAAACAATTCTAGGCTTCACTTGACCTATAGGCTAGCCTCCAATAATATCTGAATATTCAAGCAGACAACAACTGTTCATTAGCTGCTCGCTGACACAGTAAAATGGGCCCGCATTTAGTTACATATTTGACTCATCAACTTCAAGGTGGTGTCAAATAAGTCAGGGGTCACTTGCACGAACCTACAATTGCTGGAATTCTATATTGTGCCTAAAAAGAAAACGCGAATTTTTCAGGTCTCTAATGATAGTTTATCGCGTGGGAAACTTGACTGTTTGCTGGATTTTAATACACGTTCCGCTTACCAGAAGATTACTGGCATTAGCTTGTACTTGGAGCTGTTACTCTATTTGACTGAGCCAATAAGAATCCCGATATTGTAATATTTGATGCCTGCTATTGGTCTGCAGACAGCTACGTTGTGTCAGAACTATATCGCGGAATCATATATTTTCAAGGAACTACAGGTTTTCAAGATTGTGTTCGCGATATACTATCATCTCTAGTAACAACGCTTCCATTAAAGTATGGGGAAAATGTTACCACTCCAGCTTTCTTAACTCTACCAAAGAACGGTGTGCTAAATTTATAAATAACTTTTGACAGTGTAAGCAAGGACGGCTGTTGTCGACAGACTGCGGAGGTGACGCAGGAAAAGTGTCCAGTCTGAACTTGGACGGCTGCTCAGAGGAAACTTGTCTTCAGTGGGTCACAGGGGCAGCTCTCAAACCTCCTGATGGGACCTGTTACGTCACCAGTCAGCCTCAAAGTTCGTCACGTACATAACACATGGCCGGCTTGGCGAGTTACGATTCGTTAGGCGCTGCCCTCTAATTGCGATTAAGTTCATTAACGGCTCCTGGCCAGGTCGACCTGCGTCCTTGCTTTCTTTCGCGTATTCAGGGCCAATCACAGAGCTTCTATCTCCATTCGTGAGGTTGTCTGCTTGCAGGGTTAACAATTAATGAAGCGTGTTTAGTAGGCTAAATCAGTGACGGATTTAAGAAGGGGCTACCGCGTTGAAAGCAGCCCCTTTCCCCTCCCCCTCAAAAATCGTGTTCAACATTATGTAGCCAATGTATGTCCAGTCGCCTCAAGTAAACTGGAGTTTTGTTCTATGATGTTTCAAGTACATTTAATGTACATTTATGTATGTTTTTTAACGTTCTGTAACAGGAAACAACCACTTTGTTTATATGGCTGGAATTTTTCATAATCCATCAAAGTACTTAATTCCTTCCTCCCCCCCCCCCCACCCAACAAAAAATAAATAAGTTTCTAAATCCGCCACTGCGTCTGAGTTGTTTGTGTTTTCTCTGTCGCCGCCCGCAATTTTTCGTTTACTTTAACTTGTTTCGTCTCCAAGTTACGTGTTGACTGTTTCTACTCGTGTGAAATTCCGTATGTATTCCGTATTGGATGTTATGTTTTCGTGTCTGTCGTAGTTGTGCTGTTACAAAAATTATGTAGCTTTTGTAAGGTTAATTAAGTGCTCACGTCTCGTCGTTGCAATTTACCTATTATTGTGGCTGGCTTGATCAACACTCAAGACAGTTTTATTGCCGACTAAATGCAGGTTTTCGGTTAATTCGCGGAAATGGATTATGCCAAGTGAACATTATATAAGAATTAAGTACAAAATACTGTTTGGTTAAAAGGTCTGTAATTAACGAGAAAAGTTTCGTTGAAAAAACAGCAAAGTGGAAGTAAAGGGTTGGGTTATATACTCCATTTCATATAAGTTTGGATACATCTGACAGCAACTAATAGGTATAATAATTTGTAATATTTTGTTATTTGTGTCACTACACAAGACAAACTTTGAAGTACAAATGCTGAAATGGACATCTCAGGTTCATTTTAGAGTTAAAAATGTCTTGCAGTGTGCAACAAATCACAAATTATGGAAAGTTATTGCCCGTAAGTTGCTGTCAAATTTATCCAAACTTATATTAAATTGAGTATACTAGGATAAAGACTGATCTGCACTATATGATTCTGATATAAAAACTAAGAGTAAAATACTCGCTGAAGAAAAGTTGTCATGCCAATTTGTTTACGAGGAAAATGACACTACAGTGCGAATAGTCTACCATATATTCGCGCGCATTATTATGTTGAACTTATAGAGATTCCCGGCGGGGCCCGTTTCTACCGCTCCTTCATTCCGGCGTCGCTCCATACCCACGTGTCACCCTTCACCTGCGCTTAAGACCTCGATGTTAAGTGCTGACCAAAATATCTTCTTCACTCATTGAATCTCATTGCAGCACACTGTCAAAGATCTCAATTATACTGGCACTTCAAGCCGTCATTCTGTGTGGCGCCCTTTAGACTTTTTTATTCAACCGACATTCAAGTGAAATGTCAGATCCGGCGCTGCTCCGTTTGGGCGTTGTAGGTTGTATAGTTTTTTTAGGAGGGAGAGGGAAAGTAAAATGAATGAGTTGATTTGCTTCATCAATTACAATATTTTTTTTTTTCAATGGATATACCGGTCGGAAAGGCAATTAAGATTCTAGAAGCCTACGTCCCGTATCTAACTAGAGGATGGCGTTTGACAGCACGATGTATTTGAATTCACTGCTTATGGACCAACCACTCGTTGAAAGTCACCTTGGTTATGTTAACCACCACCAAACCACCATTGACCAACCGAGCTATAGTCATGCTTACACTCAACATAGGTTTTTCTTCCGTCAGGTATTATTCAACTGCGTTCATAGAATACAATTTACAGCGACAGTCAGGTTGTGACTTAGTGGCAAACACTACCTAAGTTATAGGGTGATCCCAGTTCCGTTGGTACGTAAATTAACATTGAAAACGACCATTAAAATTTGTAGGAATTTACCAGTCAATGTCATCTTGGAAATTGGTTTGGTGATATTTTTTTTTAGCAAAAATAGCGTATTGCCAGGGTAATCTCGAACAGGACAACCTCGAACAGGACAACCTCGAACAGGACAACCTCGAACAGGACAACCTCGAACAGGACAACATCGAACAGGACAACCTCGAACAGGACAACCTCGAACAGGACAACATCGAACAGGACAACATCGAACGGAACCACCTTAATGCATTGCTTTTGCGTAATCGTCTTGGCGCGGGAAACGGTTACATTTTACCACAGCATCAATACTAGTTCACCAGAAATGATAGATACCAGAAACAGTTTTGTTTACTGAGTTGACTAAAACTTCTGACAGTCGCTGTTTTATATTCGCTTTAATTTCCCAGCAACGTTCAATGAACGCGCTTCAGGTTAACAAGGCCATGATCTTTAATTTATTTCAGACAATAGCAAATGACTTAAAGATTTTTTAACAAAATGCTTTGAAAAAATTTGAGACTGTGTACAGTCATACAATACACAATTTTTCCAGAGGGTTTTAAAAATAACGTACCTTTTGCTAACAAAATATTATTTTGCTTTATTTTGACTTAATTAGACAACAAAATATGTGCTACTTCAGGGGCAAAAATTTACAATTCTGTTTGGTGTATTGCAACAGAAAAAATCAGATACAAATGATGCTATATACGTGTTAAAACTGTAAGAATGAATTTTCGATATATGAATTAATTTGCGTTAAAAAAAATATTTTCGAAACCACTGCAAAACTAAAGAGCGAGGCCTTATGTGCGCCACTGAGTATACTTTTCATATAGCCTACGTTGTGCTGTACAGGGAAAACTTTTTTTTTCCGGTGCTGTTCCACGTGTTCTCATTTCGCCAATGTACAAAAAGAAAAAAAAAATACTTGGGATAAGTACGGTTTGTCATTTTTAAAATGCTGTGCGCATTGTGAAGCCCTCCAACGTAGCTAAACACCTTTATTTTCAGACTACCGTACTTCTACTAACTAGTTGTATGCGAAAATCCGAAACGTGGCCTGAATTTTGCTACTGACTTTTTAGCAATAAAATTACGTGCGCTTGGCTCGTAGTGGCGATGCGGTATTTGATACGCGCTCAATGTCGCCCTTATAGTTCCGTCGCTTCTGGGCCTTTTAACGCTCAATTACGCCCTTAAGCTTCGTTTCATTCAAACTGATGTTATATCTTTACACTCGTTTTGCTTCACCTAAAAATTTCTATTCATTGTACAGGATGTGATATAGTATAAATTTAGGATAAACGGAGTTTAATTCAAGCTGGTGTAGCTAAAGTTTCTTACTAATTTTATCAGAGGAATAATACTTGTTTTTAAGGAGATGTATGTCTTTACTGTTATTTCTGGAACATGTATTAATAGTTTGGTAGATATAACTTATTAACAGCATTTTGTTATTTATTTACAAGACAGTTCGTAAGTACAATAATATTGTTAACCTCGCAACTTATTTTGTTATTATAAGTTACCATACACTTGTTTTTGTGTTGTTAATGTAATGTAAGTAGGACTGTCTTAGTTTAATTGATTCAGTATTATAACAGAAAGTAAAGGAATTTACTATATTTCTCGAAAAAAAAAATTAATTGACTTTGTAAGTCGTATAAAGCAGTCATGTTAATAAGATGGCTTTTTACTTTCAAATGTGCGTAAACATGGTTGAGAAGGACTATCTTAAGGTCAAGTTACCGAGGCTGTGTTGTTGCTGAGAGAGTCGCTAATTCCGTTCATATTTTGTATAAAAATATTCAATTGTTTTGCACACAAATTTTAAACGACACTGAAATAAAATAAAAGGCATAAAACTGATTCGTGCGTATACGATCTCCAGCGAAATAGTGAAATGTCGTTACGCATGCATTTGATACGTGATCTGTTTTAAAATATTCATAATTTTAAACGAAAACCTGCTGTTACTTTACCAAAATGCTTTTCGCAGTTTACGGAAATGCTTTTCTCTTAAGTACCTGCCTCGGCTGTGTGCATAACTTTATGTGTATGTCTGTAATCAACATGCAGCATTTTGAAATTTAGATTGTGTACAAAATTTGTACATAAAATTTAAGATTTTTTTTTTTCCCGTGTCGAATCGAAAGCTTTCGTTTAAGTTATGGTTCTAACGTTTGTTTCGTGAGGCGAAACAGTGAAAACGTGCTCTTTCACCTTCAGTTTGAGGGTCCCCAGTTGGCACAGTGGCTTGAGCGCTCGCCTCCCACCAAGACGTCCAGAGGGCACGATTCCCTGTAGAGGTCGGTCCCCGGATTTTCGTTTATAGTAATCGTGCTGTATGTTCCGCTGGTCGGCCGCTTCCCCATTCCAGCGCCTACCATTGAAGGGCCGCATTTCACGTCATACTTCGGCACAAGCATATGTCCACGGGCGCCCAATAGTTGCAGTTCGAAGTGTGAGGTCTTGGTCTTCCAGTACCCTCCTCATACGATATTTGTCATTAAATAATTGTAAATTGGATGGAGCTATGCAGAACGGAATCAATCCACAGATTACTGGAGCTGAGATATTCAAGGTCAAAGTCTACTGTGTACATATAAACCTTACAGAAACCACTTTTTCTGGCCTCTTCTTTTTATTCAAATACTGTATAATGAATTAATACTTGTTCTTTTTCTAGAATATACTGCTCACCTTCTTCTACTTGGAATGATTATCTCAAAATTAATTACTTTGTGGATTAGTTACGTTCTGCATAACTCCATCCAATTGTAGACAGAAATTCTTATGGTCTAGTGTAAGACATGGCGACATCGCCTTAACTGCGCCATCAATAAAGTATTATTATTATTATTATTATCATCATCAACATCATCATCATCATCATCATCATCATCATCATCATCATCATCATCATCATCATCATCATCATCATCATCATCATCATCATCATCATCGTCCTTCAATTTTAATCACATAAACATTAACAATACCAGAGCCACCAGTAGCAATCCTTTGTCTTTGCATTACGTCATAAAATATTGCAAGTGTTCATAGAGGCGAGCTGATAACGGAAATACTACACGCCAGCCCAGTGCCGTACGTATAGAGGCTATGTTGTATTCAACGCGAGTGCCTCTATCGCCTTAACTGCTTCGGAGTTTGTACGCTTCTAATACACAATGTCTCTAGCAAGACAACGCTCTTAGATCTTGCCAAAGTGGCAATACTTAAACTTCACTAATTTATTGTCTGTTTTTAATGTTTCCGTTGTGTGGATTTTAATTTTTTTTTTTTTTTTTTTTTTGCTTGCTACATGTGCATGTGTTTAGAGATGGTTGCATGAATTTCAAAATGTAATTTCAACTAGGTGGAGCAGTGGTAAAACACTTGCCTCTAATTCTGGGGCAGGGTTCGATCCCCGGCTCCGGCCATCTTGATTTCGGTTTCCCGGGGTTTTTGCGAATGCTGGAATGGGTCTTTAATACAGTTCCTAGCAGACTCTCTCCCCAATTTCCTCGTGTACCTCTAACAAGAACTTATATAGAGGGCGCGTAACAACAAAACTAATAAAAAATTCTTATGACTAATATGTATCATGCTCTAGAAAAATATGTACTGTGTATTGCGAATTATCTGTACGTAGTTATGATTATAAAGGCTGTAGGCTACCAAAAGTCCCGTATTATAGTAAGAACAACTTACTCGATATCCGAAAATAATGCCAGAAGATTTCTAAGTATGGGGATGTTTGGAATTCAACGTTTACGGGGTAAAGGTCAGGGTCATAGGGCTATTTGCGTGCGCAAATTACTGGCGAGTGCCGCAATATAGTGCCGATGTTGGTGAAAATTATTCTTCGTAGTATAAACGATTGCTTGCGGATTTGTTTTGTTTTTTAGACAGTCGTATAAAACGTGTTTTATAGTTTACCAGACGCACATTGCATGCAAGTTGTTCGTCTTACGATGCGGGAGTTTTGTGGTATCCTATATGTAGGGACTGGAAAAATTTCGCGAATTCTATTCTGTCGTTGTCTACTGTTCCACTGAGTAGCAGCTAGGGGACAACTAGTCGGGGCTTGAGTATGCATAGAACAATGGATTCTAGCCTACGGGTCATAGATTTCGTGAAATTTTCCAGTTCCTACTATACACAAACGCTTAAGGGCGCGGTCTACCGCAATTTTCATCACCATTATTTTATTTTTTATTTGCACCAGACATTTTTTTTCTTATTTTAGACACAAAATGTGACTAAATTTGACTCTTATGAAATTTTTTTTATCTGTCATAGTTTCCGCGTAATGATTTGTTAAAGTCGTATTTTGCATGTTTCCGTTTTACCGACCACACTAAAACCAACTGATATGCCAAAATCAAAAAAATCACAATGGATAAAGACATTACAGGCTACAATTACATGCTCATAAAATTAAAGAAAAAAAATTATTTGTATTTTAAAAAAATATTGAATTTTTAAAATTTTACTTTTGAGTTTCAGCATTTTTTTTTAAAATTCAAATAATTTGTTTTATTTATTTTTATGAGCATGTCGTTGTAGCCTGCAATGTCTTTATCCACTGTGATTTTTTGAGTTTGGTATATCAGTTGGTTTTAGTGTGGTCGTTAAAACGGAAACATGCAAAATATGACTTTAACAAGCCATTACGCGAAAACTATGACAGATAAAAAATTTCATGAGCCAAAATGAGTCACATTTTGTGTCTAAAATAAGAAAAAATGTCTGGTGTAAATAAAAAATAAAATAACGGTGATGAAAATTGTGGTAGACTGCATAAGAAGCTTACCTTGGGAGTTCTGGGTTAAATTGGAGACGGAAATGTTAGTGGCATAGTTTTGTACGGCATTTTACGTGCACTAACAATGTGCAAAACTTCGCAGCCTCCTCTTGCGCTCCACGTCTAGGTATTATTTTATGTAGGTTACATCAAGTAAACGTAGAATGTTTGGACAGCTCAAGATTGTAACATGCATCCATATAATATGCACTATGCAGGTCACAACAGTAGTAGCAAGGTAAGTAGGATATCTGTGGAGCGCAAGACTAACTACAGTTCTATGTTGTCACAGTGTGCTCGTAATATGTGATCGTACAACATTTTGCCACTAACATTTCCGTCAACGATTCGCGTGGTGTGCATATTGTGCGGCTGCTTCTGGACATCCTGTATAACTCATTCACTACCTCGTATCAAATGCTTGGAATGATTTGCATCCTAAGTACAGTAAAATAACAAGTTTCAACTTATTTAAGAAAAAAATAAATCAGTACTTCCTTAGTCTTCCCAGTGACTGAGAATAGTGAGGCTGTATTATTGAGACAGTGTATTAGTGTGTCACTGTGTATATGTATTTGTGTGTATTTGTGCGTGTTTGAATAATGTATTCCCTTTTCTTTCTTTTTTAAATTATATAAATATATATAATGCATTTGCAACTCTATTTTAAAAATTAAAGCACCTGTGCAAAATTTTTACTATAAGTTTGTACGTTATAATTGTGTGTAGTTAACTTATATAATTTTATTTTATTATTTTTTAAATTCAAATTTAAAATTTATTTTAATTTGTAATAATAGCTCATATTTGATGTAAAAGAAATGTGAAGTGCTGTGGGTTCAGTGTAAGAAAAGGCCACCATGCCTTAAGGCTCGGAAACAGTCGCAATTTTGTATTATTTTATTTTTCCCCCAGATGAAATTCTGAGAAGAAAAATTTGAAACTTGTTACTGTAATATCAATTCTATTTACCTTGCGCTACAATGCAAGCATCGCAGTTGAACTTTTAACGAATATTTAAGCCGCAAACAGTCGAGCACTCTGGAATTCCTCAAACCATTGCCTTGGTCGCGCAGACACCTTCGAGGAACTCCGACGTCAGTCTGGATGACCTCCAAGTGAACTTGGCGTTCCTCGCAGTAATTACTGCAGACTGGTCGTCTACGCGTTCAAAATGTGTCACGTGTCTTCTGTTTGGTGCGAGCAGTTACACGATGCGAACTTCTTCGTCTTTTGAAATATTTTACGTCCTTGAGCAGCCCGGTCGCAACCTGCTTGCCGGACTGTCGCACACTGTCCAAGGGCTTTGGTATGTGAAGTAGGTTTCAGTTACGGAGGCCATATGCACGATGGAATGTGGCTTACATTTCGAGGAAGTTGTGGTTAAATAATAATAGTTATAATAATCATTCTAATAATAATGACGCATTTAAGGGGCCCACCTCGTTGCCATAAAATCACACTGCAGCGTGTTTGAAGAAAAAGTTTTACACCGAAACTAATACAGGTGTGTTCACGCCGTTTCTCTACGAAAAGAACACACACTTCAGACGACTGCCCTTAAGTACTTTCAAGACAACACACGTATTAGAAACCCTTTTTAAGGCACGTCAAAATGGGTCAAAACGGGATTTTCAGTCTGCTATAGCGGAAAATATACTAGCCGAATACATGTGAAACCACTTAAGGGTAGTGCATTGGACTTTAGTAAAGTGATTTCGTAAATAAAACAGTAGGGTCACCACTTAGTCCCATAGGAAATTTTTTTTTTTTCCGCGAAGACTGCACGCCTTAAGCGTAGAGGCGACGCACCGTTGTATGGCCCATACGACGTCACCCTTAGCACCATACCTCACTCACACAAACACATGTGCCACGAGGCGGGCCCCTGTCAGTTTTGCTTTGTCTTCCACCGAACCTCCAACAATCGTACACTAATACTGCAATTGACAAAAATTAATAATACTAAGGTAAAATATTAATTTTTTCTTGTGGAAATTAAGCATCATCGAGAAATTATTTACTATCTGATAACATCAAACAGTATACAACCAAGCACTTAAAACACTTGAGTTTTAGCAGTTAACCTAGTAAATTAAAGATGTGGGGCAACGCATTAATGAATGTAAAGTAATAGGCTACTTTATTTACACACATAAACGTGAAAATATTAACTTTATTATCACGTGCTCTCAGCCATAAAAATTTAATCACTAGTGCATGTATTCTAACGAGAGAGTGAGAGAGATTAATCTAATTGCATTCTCCTTTGCTTCATAGGGTGATATTCTTAAACACTTTCATTTGCGGCCCGCAAACGAACCCACAAACTCCACTCGCTCAAGTGTTGCTTGAGAGGGGAACAGCCCACAAACAACGGTCAATTTGAAAAAAGAAGAAAAAAAAAAGGAGCGGGTGGGAGAGTTCTTACAAGTTCTTACTATCGGGCGCAGCAGTTATCGCTCGCGTAGTTCAGGCTGTTGAAGAAACTAACAAATCGTGAGCCTAGTACAACAATTAGATAACTTAATTTTTCCATGATTAAGTTTCTACAGATGTCTACAGTCTACACTACCCTTATGGTTGTTCGTATTGGCGTGTATATATTTATAATTGTGTTAATAAGGAGTATTGTAGCGACACAAATTTCTGCGTCACCTGTACATCTTACTTCACTTGTTAGTAATATTGTCGAGAGCATGGGCTTTGTGTGACGAGAAGATGAGGGAGGTGACGGCTGGACCCGGTGTATGCAAATCATCGCGCGCCAAGACCGGACCTAATATGGTTTCCTCCGACGCCTGTGTACCCGTAGAGAACTTATTCTATATTTCTCTCTTTCTCACTCTCTTGCTTACTCTTTTTTACTCTTTTATAATATTTCTTAATCTTGCTTACTATTTTCTTGCTTCTGCTTACTATTTTATTATTCATTCTTACTATTTTCTTACTCTTTCATACTTTTTTCCCGCTCTTTCTTATGGTATTTGTTACTCTTTATCTTTCTTACTCTTTCTTATGATTTCTTTCTATCATTATTTTTCTCTTTGTTACTCTTCTTACTCATTTTTTTTCTAATTTTATCTCTTTTTTTCTGCTTAATCTTTTTCTTTCATACATAATCTCTTTCTCGCTTGCTTACACTCTTTATCTCTTCTCTACTTTTTCTTTTTCTCTTTCTTACTCTTTCCTTCTCTCGTTCTTACTTTTTTCCCCTCGTTCTTTCTCTTTATTTTTCTCTCTTCCTTACTGTCTTTCTTACTTTTTCCTATTCTCTTTCTTACTCTTGTGCTTTCTCTTTCTTACTGTCTTTTTTACTTTTTCGTATTCTCTTTCTGACTTATCTTTCGTACTATTTCTTACTGTTTCTTACTTTCTTTTATTTCTCTTTCTTTCTTTTTATTTATCTTCGTTACTTTCTTTTCATTTCTCTTTTTAATTTCTTTTTATTTCTCTTTTCTTTCTTTTTTGTTACATTTCTTTATCTCTCTCTCATTCTCACTTTCTTTCTCTCTTTTTACTTTTATTCTTACTCTCTTTTATCTTTCTCGTCAGCTTGTGCTAGATGCATTGCTGTTCGGCGATTCTAAGGGCGGATTTTACTCCTTTAATTTTCTTCCTAGTTGTCTACTTAATCATTGTCTCCCAGGCCGCAGTCTGATCACCCCCGATGGCACTAGTACTTCATCTCGCGCACTCGTTGATACCTCGGCATTCGATTAAATCTGGACTCCAACCACTCAAAAACTTATGAACTGCCGAGCTTTGGGAGGGGAGATCGTGTATATTTGCGAGGACGTTTCTAGGAAACACTTCAAGCAACGATGTCAAGAAGGCCCTCGCAGGATTTTTCCAGAAGTAAAGAACTGGTCGTCCCTGCAATTGCTATTAAATCTTGCATCTTCCTTCTTGTGGAAACAAGCCGCCATGCAGATGTCCTTGCGTGCCTGTTGTAAGAAACGTAAGCAACAGACTATATAAACAGGCGTTATAGTTACAGATGTTTGCCGCTAGTTTATCATCTCACCACTCGCTGCGGTGAGAATCAACCAAGTCCCACGTCCAACCAGAAGGCTGGGAGAGCTCAGAATCTGTGTTTCGTATTGCGCTTTCTTCAATAGACTAGTCACTCAATTATTTGAGAAACGTCTTGGTTGATTGAAGTGGTATGTACGTGTCCTGTGGTCCATGATTGGCAACACTGGTGCAGGGCCTGGGACTGATCTAGGGTTGTGCGGTTGTTAGTAAGTACTTCTGTAGCCGTTGTGATGCACAGTTAGGGTTTTTTTGTCTGTATCTGGTTGTCGGCACGATTTTTTTTCCGTTCACGACGTTTCTAAAGATTTTCTTGGATTTCGAAGTTGAATATTTGTTCATGTAGCCTATTATTGTCGTGTTTTTAAATGCCTTTGTGATCGTATCAGACCGTGGACAACACAGCACGCACATCACACATCACACATCACGCTGGCATCGAAGTTCAAGTCGCTGAACTGGCGTGCAGTATTTCCTTCGAGAACTCACCCCTATAAAACATTCAGTGGTGACCCTTACGATGTAATATTGAAGCTAAAGGTTTATTGTAAACGCATATACTGTTTTTTAAGTTTTCTGCGCAAGAATTTTCATAGGTGCCTTAAAAGGACCGTAAAAACACCCATTTTCCTCAGCGTGAAAATAAACTTGCAAAAAAAAATGGAGAGCCTGAATTGGGTATACATACTTATTTTTTTAATGCAGCAGCTGAATCTCTGCACGACGGTCGGCGGCTTAGGCAGTGAATTTTCAAAATTTTCGACATATCTTTTTCCCCTCGCTTATTTTCGAAAATCAAGGCTTGACAATCTGTATATTACACTTTTGTACACCGTCTTACTTTATTACATAGTCACAGACTTTATTATTTTTGGAACACTGATGGCAGACAGGAAAAATTTATCTTTTTCCTATCTGTCATCACCGCTCCAAAAATAAGTCAGTCTGTGACTATGTAGTAGTGTAATAAATTGAACAAAATTATCATTTCCGGATTGTTGAACCTTGATTTTCGATAATAAGCGAGGGGAAAGAGTTACGTCGAAAATGGTGAAAATTATCTGCTTTGGTGCTCCATCCCTCTTAAGAGGCTCATGACCTCATGCATGAACAGTGTTGTAGAGTGCCGCGTCTATTCTTTGCCACGCGAAACAACGAAGCTTATTCATAATATGTTTATCTACGTTAGGAACACTGGTTAAAACTAGGCTTCTGTCATTTAAAAAATGCAACATGCATATAAGAAACATATTTTGGGGCCTCTCAAAATTACTAAAAACAGCTTTTTTAGACAGCTGTAACAAGAAAAGTACCACTCGGATTCGTACAAACGTTGGAAGCATGCGTTGGACTTTACTACAAAATTTCCACAAATAGAAGGGTCCGCGGTGGCTGAATGGTCAGACCATTCGCCTCCCACCAAGGCGATCCGAGTTCGATTCCCGGCGGGGGTCGGTCCCCGAATTTTCGCATGTGGGAATTGTGCCGGACGATGCCGCTGGTCGGCGGGTTTACTCGGGATCTCCCGTTTCCCCCGCCCCTTCATTTCGGTTCTGCTCCATACTCACCTCATGTCACCCCTTACCGCTTCAAGTCCCATATGAAAAAGAGTAGTAGGAAAACACTGCACTCCAGTTTGGCATGCCGCGGAAAGAAGCGATGCTGTTACCGTCGAGTGTGGAAAGCTGGGGTACCCGTCGTTTCGCCTAAAAATGTTTTGCCTAATCGTAGGCAAAACGACTTTAGGCACTATGACTTTAGGCAAAATTACTTTTAGGCAAAACTACATTAGGCTAAACGACTTTAGGCTAAATTATTTTAGGCAAAACGACTTTAGGCAATATAACTGTAGGGGAGACGATTTTAGGCAAGCTAAGCGAGAAGGGTAGCACTTTGAAGAGAGCATTTTTAGGCAATACGATTTTAGGCAAAAAATATTCTTGGCCAACGATTATGTCGAAAGTTTAGCAAAGGGATGGAATATAAACTAAACATATTTTAGGCCAAACAACTTTAGGCTATAATACTTTAGGCAAAACGAATTTAGGCGAAAATATTTTAGGCCAAATAATTTTAGGCGAAAGTACGTTAGGCAAAACGATTTTAGGCGAAACTAATTTAGGCGGAACGCCTTTAGGACGATAAGCTTTTAGGCAAAATGACTTTAGGCAAAACGAGTGTGGCAAAATCTTTAGGCTAAACGACTTTAGGCAAAACAACTTTAGGCTAAATTACTTTTTTGCGATTTAAACGAGTTGCCGGAATTTTAAGAATTCCATTTTAGGCAAAACGATTTTAGGCAAAATTATTTTAAGAAAACGCATTTCAGTAAAGCGATGTTATTTTAGTCAAACAGATTTTAGGCTGAACGACTTTAGGCTAAACATTTTTAGGCAAAACGTATTTAGGCGAAACTCTTTTAGGCAAAATGA